>VSMD01130707.1:0-56604 GCA_008750895.1 Mirza zaza
AAGCCTGTAATCCTAGCTCTCTGGGAGGCCGAGGTGGGCGGATCATTTGAGCTCAGGAGTTAGAGACCAGCCTGAGCAAGAGCGAGACCCCATCTCTACTATAAATAGAAAGAAATTAATTGGCCAACTAATATATATAGAAAAAATTAGCCAGGCATGGTGGCGCATGCCTGTAGTCCCAGCTACTTGGGAGGCTGAAGCAGCAGGATTGCTTGAGCCCAGGAGTTTGAGGTTGCTGTGAGCTAGGCTGACGCCAAGGCACTCACTCTAGCCTGGGCAATAAAGTGAAACTCTGTCTCAAAAAAAAAAAAAAAAATTCAGTAACATTCCAGAATACAAAATCAACATACAAAAATCAGTAGCAAGGCCGGGCACGGTGGCTCACTCCTGTATTCCTAGCACTCTGCAAAGCCACAGCAGACGGATCGCTCAAGGTCAGGAGTTGAGACCAGCTTGAGCAAGAACAAGACCCCATTTCTACTAAAAAATAGAAAGAAATTAATTGGCCAACTAAAAATATATAGAAAAAATTAGCTGGGTATGGTGGCACATGTCTGTAGTCGCAGCTACTTGGGAGGCTGAGGCAGTAGGATTGCTTGAACCCAGGAGTTTGAGGTTGCTGTGAGCTAGGCTGATGCCATGGCACTCTAGCTCAGAAAACAGAGTGATCCTTGTCTTAAAAAAAAATAAATAAATAAAAAAATTCAGTAGCATTTCTATATGTCAACAGTAAATGATCTAAAAATGAAAACAAGAAAATAATCCCTTTTACAATAGCAATAAATAAAATACCTAGAAATAGACTTAATCAAAAAAATGAAAGATCTCTATAAGGAAAACTACAATATATCGATGAAAGAAGTTGAAGAGGACACAAAAAAGTGGAAAGATATTTCATGCTCATTAATTGGAAGAATCAATATTGTTAAAATACCCATACTACCCCAACCAATCTACAGTCAACACAATCCCCATCAAAATACTGACATTTATCACAGAAAAAGAAAAAATAATTCTAAAAATAATCCTATGGAATCCCAAAAGATACAGAATAGTCAAAGCTATCCTAAGCAGAAAGAACGAAATTAGAAGAATCACATTACCTGACTTCAAATTATACTACAGAACTGTGCCAAAACAGCATGGTACTGGCATAAAAACAGACACATAGAACAATGGAACAGAAAAGAGAACCCAGAAATAAATCCACATATCTATAGTGAACTTAACTTCAACAAAGGTAACAAAAACATACAGTGGGGAAAGGACAGTCTCTTCAATAAATGGTGCTTGGAAAACTGGATATCCATATGCAGAAAAAACAAAACTAGACCCTTATTGCTCACCATGAATAAAAATGAAAATCAAAATGGATTAAAGATTTAAATCTAAGACCTGAATTTATGAAACTATTAAAAGAAAACACTGGGGAAATGTTTTAGTACATTGATCTGGGCAAGGACTTCTTGAATAAAATATCCCTAAAGCACAGGCAAGCAAAGCAAAATTGGACAAACAGGATCACATCAAGCAAAAAGCTTCTGCACAGCAAAAGAAGCAATCAAGAAAGTAAAGAGACAACACACAGAATGGGAGAAAATCTTTGTAAGCTGTCCATATGACAAGGGATTAATAATTAAAATATATAAGGAGATACCACAACTCAATTGGAAGAAAAATCAAATAATCTAATTAAAAATGAGCAAAAGATCTGAATAGAAATTTCTCAAAAAAAGACACACAAATAGGCAACAGGTATATGAAAAATGATCAACATCTTCAGTCATAAGAGAAATGCAAATCAAAACTATAATAAGATGTCATCTTATTTCAGTAAAAAATGGTTTTATAAAAAAAAAACAGGCAATAATGAAACTGGTAAGCATGTGGAGAGAGGGAAACCCTTGTCACTGTTGAGGGGGGTGATGTAAATTAGTGCAACCACTACGGAGAACAGTATGGAGATTCCTCAATAAAACAAAAATATAACTAACATATGACCCAGCAATCCCACTACTGCATATGTATCCAAAGGAGGGGAATTCCATATATTGAAATAATATCCGCATTTCCATGTTTATTACAGTACTATTCACAATAACCAAGATTTGGAATCAATGTGTATGCCCATCAATGGATGAATGTGCAAAGAAATTGTGGTATATATACACAATGGTATATT
This sequence comes from Mirza zaza, assembly GCA_008750895.1. Classification (NCBI taxonomy): domain Eukaryota; kingdom Metazoa; phylum Chordata; class Mammalia; order Primates; family Cheirogaleidae; genus Mirza; species Mirza zaza. The sequence continues at coordinate 2,183 of VSMD01130707.1, forward strand.
ATATGACCACAAAAAGAATGAAATCCTGCCATTTGCAGCAACATGGATGAAACTGGAGAACATTATGTTAAACGAAATGAGCCAAGCACAAAAAGACAAATCTTGCATGTTCTCACTCATATGTGGGAGCTAAATATTGAAAACAATTTATTTCATGGAGACAGTAGAATGACCAGGGGTTGGGGAGTGGGGAGAGTGTGTGATGAAGTGTGGATGGTTAATGTGTGCCAAAAAATAGATAGACAAAATGAACAATATTTGAAGCACAACAAAGAGACCATAAGCAACAATAAGTTAAAGTATACTTTAAAATAAATGAGTGAATTGGAATGTTTCTAACAAAGAGAAATGATAAATGCCTTAAGTGATGGATACGCCAATTACCCTGATTTGATTAACTCACATTGTGTATGCCTGTATTAAAACATAACATGTACCCTATATAGTTACACAACTATTATGTACCCATAACTTTTTAAAAAACTGGCCATAAAAAAATATGTTCTGACCTTCCTTGTTTGATTGTAGGTCATGAGACCCACATTCCAGAGAGGGTCCTGCCCCACACTTAGAAAGAAGGAATGCATGCTCAGAAAGGCCCCGAAGAATCTAGACAGACACGCCTTGCTGGGTTTCCCCACTCAGTCTATTCACACTAGATTATTCCTTTTTTGTCCAATCATACTTCTACTGGCCTGTCAATATTTTGATGAACTTAAGCATAAAAATGGGTAATTTCCCCTGTACGCTTGGGTCTTCTTTCTGAAGGCTCCCATGTATACATGTTAAATGAATTTGTATGCTTTTTTCCCCCCAATTAATCTGCCTGTTGGGAATTAATTATTCAGGGAAACTTCAGAGAGCCAAGGGTCCTCTTAGCCCCTACAGACTCTTGGCAAAGATAAGGTCAGTGGGATTTACAATGTGCTGTTTGAAATCTGAAATTCTCCTGGCAACCCTCAGAATCACTTTGTTTATTAGTTTTCATCTGGCATAACACGTTAGATAGCCTGGTTTGACTATGTGATTAGAAGGGCATAAAATCCCTGCTGGGAATTTCTGCTTTTAGCTCTCCTGAAGCCAAGATTCCCAGTACAGACCTTTGTGGTTTAATCCAGAAACAAAGCGAATTCTCTTCCACCAGAATAAAGAGCCCTGGGGAACTTGCCCTTGCATAGAACAAATTTTGCAAATTCAATGACAAAATTCACTGATTGAAGTTACATAAGGAGAGAAACTGGAGAAGTTGGATTTATATATTTAGTTGCAAAGAAGTCTACACAACAGGTTTTATAAAGAACTAAAGGCAAATGACACTTTGAGATTGATTAAACCTGGGGGGACAGGTAATAAGGGACACCTGGGCTTGAATGACTCCTCTCTGTGTGAGGATGTGCACTTACTAATTCTGGCTTGATTAAAACAAGAACACCTTTTTTCCTTACCAAAAAGACCCACAGCTGTTCATAAAAAGTCTTCCCAACTGGCAGGTTAAAGCTTGAATATGAAAAGGTTGTCAACCCACAAACACTGAGCTTTTCCTGAAGTTGTGTAACCCTACCCTAAAAGGACAGGTTAACTTGCAGCTGGGTGTCTATCTATCCAGGAGTCAGGGAAAGCTTTGCAAAGATAGGCTCAGTCTCTCTTAACTCTTGGTTAAGTGATTGCTTCCTTGGGTCAATTGCAACATACACTGTGTGGGAGTGGAATCTTTTCTCAGATATTTGTAGTTCACATGAAAAGCTGCAGTAACATTTGAAATGTTGTGCCATATATTTCTTAAACTTGGCTTATGATATAATAAAATAACTATGGAAGGAAATGGGTAGCATGCGAAAAAGGGTTGTGTGAAATTATTTTTCTTCATATGTTTTATTTTCACACCCTTTAGTTTCTTTACATGGATGCAGAGAAGCTGGATGGAATTAGGTCACATGGAACTCAAGCCAAAATCATCTCAAAGGGAATTGATGTTTAGTTATCAACTTCCTAAGAGATTCTGGGGACAGTCATAGGACTCATTCTTTATCCATCTTGGCATTCAGTAGATATCTTACTTGTTCCAGAAATTTTACTTGCCCTCTACTCATCAAAACTAGTTCTCTGTCTCCCACCTTTTCACCTCTATTCCCTGCTGACACACAATTTAAAAACTATCAGTTTTAGGGGCTCTTTAGCTATTTAGAAGCAACAAAATGTGTATGAAAAGTTACTGCCATCAGGTTTCATGTATTATAATTATGATATAAACATTCCTAAGTGCAACTGAATAAAAAGAATAGAAGAAATAATTTCCTCAATAACACAAAGTTATTATAAAATATATCAAGTCATCTTCAGTAAGTGTATGCAAAGCTACATTACTGAGAAAATTCTAGGAGAAAAACAGTTCAATATGACAATTCCTAGCAGCAGAAGAGAAATATTTTTAAATAGAGAATAAAATTAGAAGCTTTTATTTAATATATCCATGTTATTGAGCAAAATGGAAAAATGCTGTGAACCATATAAGACATTGAGTAAACCAGATTATTAAATCTAGTTTAAAATGTACTTTTGCTCCATTGTATCTGCCAGAAGCAATATTTCCATGCTGAATGTTTTTGTGTTGAAATAATCTTTTGGCCTTAGGGAGCTCATTTGTTGTGATTTATACTGTACTTGTTTGTATTTTTTTTATCAAATGAATTATACAGTTTCTTGTACTTTTATAAATAACAAGCAAGTAGAGTTTGAATAGTATAAATTATTTATTTTCAAAATGTGTCTAATACATTAATATATCAACTTAGAGACTAAAATACTTTATTAAATTTGGCATTTTAGTTTATATTTATTCCTATTGTTTACTTAGGAGAAAATCTGTTTGGAATATAGGGCTAAAATTTACGCTAACTTTATTCACTGCCGGCTAATTACTGGTATTTTAGGAGATGAAATCCTTCTTTATTGTTGTCCTGCCCAGTGAGTGAGATACAAGGCCACTGCTGGTACAGTACTCTCAATTTGGTCCATGGGACATTTAGGATATTACTCTTTGTTCCACCCAAACATACAGGGAATTGAAAGCCAGATTATTACATTTTCCCTTAATCTTTTTTTCCCAACAATCTAGGTACTTCTCAATACAGTGCATTGGTCATGAAAATTATTTAACCATTCCCTTAAGTACTAATATTAATATAAGCATGTGCTAATGGTAATGTCTCAATTCTCTACCATATCTGAACACTACAGACCTGGGGAGTTACAAGAATGTCTGGGCACTCAGAATCCATAAGAAGTTCATGTTTAATTCAGCTTTATTGCTTTGTGTATCAAAATTTCTGCCTAATCTCTACAACCAAATTTTACCAGTCTGTCACAGTCTAATGACTTTCTGTTACTAGAATTACTTTATCTTTTCTCTGTCTTTCCTTCTTTTGGCAGGTTTTTGTTTTGTTTTTGTTCTATTTTTTTTTTCTTTTAGTTGTTACATACTCTCTCTTTCTTCCATATAAGGTATGTTGTTTCAGTCCTATTGAATCCTGCTTAAAAATATCTGCCTGAAATGAGCCATGTTGTTATCTAAGATATATATCTATTTTAATTTGATGATATATGCACAATAATGATGTCATCTATCTGTGATTTCAAATGCCATAAGAAAAATTATGGATACTAAGTAATTGCCTCCTAATGTCAATGTTTACTTTCTAAAATCATACTTGTCTACTGTCTTTGAATTGGGTTCATACACAACTTCTTCTCCTTCAAAGAAGAAATAAAGAAAATAATGGCCATTTTCTCAAAGACATATTTTGGTCTGTCAGCAAATAGTAGACTATCACAAGATCACTTTTGCCTCCAGCTATAACAAAGACCTGCACAGCTTGTTCCAAGAATAAATTTATGTTTTCCAAAATCACTGGCATATTTTGAAAAGAGGCTTTGGAACCTACCATTTCACATACTATGAAGTACTATTAGATAGTAATTTCAATGCTAGCAATTATTTAAAAAGCATTATGTATTATTTCAAATACCTTTAGATTTTCAGAAGAGTAGCATAGATAATACTGAGAATTCCCATATATTCTTCAATTGGCTTCCCCTAATCTTAAATATCTTATATAACCATGGTATAGTTATCAGAACCAAGAAATTAACTTTGATGTAGTAATAACTAAATTACAGACTTGATGTGATTACACCAGGTTTTTAAACTAATGCTCTTTTTCTGTTCCATGATACAATCCATGGTATTATTTTGCATTTAATCATGTTTCCTAGATCCTGTTTAATCTGTGACTTTTCTCAGTCTTTCCTTATTCACCATGACTTCGTTGTTTTTGAAGAGTATTGGTTAGGTATTTTGTATAATGTCCCTCCATTTTGGTGTCTGATCTTTTTTTCAAAATAGTAAATGTATTTTTAAAGATAAGTTTGTAAATACATTTTGTTTCCTTACTAATGTATTCATTTATTTTTTCCTTTCATATAATATTCTATATTTAGAGCCACCACGTTTGTACAGCTTGTGCACTGAACAATATTGGAGGACTTTATATATCATATAGTGCTATATTTATATACTCATATGGTCCACAGAATGAAGAAATGTTTGTTTTTTGGAAGTATGATTTACTTTTATTACTAATAAATCTGAGGAAAATTCTTACTTGAAAATATAAATGTTTTAACAAATTAATTGTTTCTATGGTGAAGACATATTCAATAATAACTTTTTGTCAGAATAACTCAGAATATGACTACACCCTGTACCAACTTCTTGTCCGTGTATATCATAGGTACCCAAATAAAAAGATACAGGAGTACAATAGCAAAATTCAATATCAATTTTTCCCAAATTTCTTTACCTTTCCAGGGCTTCATTGCAGGAATTTCTCATCCTACTTAGGTTTGATTTTGAATCTTTTTTTCCTCTAGCTAGTTCCGATCTCCTCCTTTACAAAACATATAAAAAAGAAATATTTTCATTGTCTCACTCACTGAAATTTAAAATTTCAAAGCTAAGGTAAAGATATATAGAAAGTAATTATTCTGTAAAAAGAGTGTATAAAATAAATTCACATGTGGGGAAGGATTAAAATAATCGACAGGTTCCCAGAAGCGTGTCAGACAATGTTTATGGTAAAAATGCATTAAAGAAAAATGTTTGTGCTACTTACTATCTTTGGTGTATGTACATTAAAATATTAAATAGATTATAAAATAATCCTTAATAAAGTCTCTCCTATGCTGCTTCTTTTACCAGTGTAAATTTATTTTAATAAATTATAGATGTAAGTATTAGCATTAAAATTCTGCAAGAATATGACATAATAAAAGCTATCCACTGCCTTTAATTTTAATATTCTACTATTAGTAACATTTTATAAATCACTAATTGAGCTAGAAAGTGATAAAAATAAAGTCTATTTATAATCAATATTATAATTATGGATGAGTGAAACATTACACACGTATTAAAAGACTTTGAAAAAATTTAAATACTATGTATTAATGTATTGGTTTTCCAAAGCAACAAGATACAATTTCTTTTCATTAATTTTCCTAAGTAATAAAGATTTAAATGAATAATTCGATTATTTCTAGTATTATATTAAAATATAGTATATGTGAAGTAGAGTGCTGCAATAGAAATTACTTGACATGTTTTCAGTAAAATAGCAGTTACCCTAACTAATAACTATTTGACCCTTTGATTTTTCAATACATTGTGAAGTATTATTGGTAACGTCTCTGTGCGCAAATCTTCTGAAACCTGTTTTCATTTAGTCAGCCATTTATATATGTTCTCCTCATTGTAAACTTAAATCCTTAAGCCCTGTGTAATCACTAATATAACCTGCAATGTATGCTATGTTTTCTACAATAAAATGGTATTATCATTTTGACAATTTAAAAGCATTTCTAAATCTAGAGTCCTGATCAAAATCAAAATTTTCCAAAAATAGTCACATTTCTATCAGTGTTTTTTACAAAAATAAGAGGTATCTTTATCTTGCAAGATGTTGGTACACTTGTGTGCTCAGGCAAAATCGTGAAGTAGGACAATTTATTTTTAACTTGATCTTTTCTTTTTTCCTGTCACTCTGTCCTGAGTCGATTGTCCGTATGTTTCTACTTCAGAAACTATATCTGTCCAATTTTAATAATTATCATCTAAAATTACTCTTCCTTGCTGTATGTTAAGCCCTAGAAACTCAGACCCACCCCATATACCCCAGCTGCTCAAATTTTTCACTCAGACCATATTCAATGTATTTACCTGCTAAAACTTACAAAAATCATATTTTAATGCAAAAAATAAATTTACAAATCCTCTTAATGGGGAAGATATTTTGGGTCAAATATGTTTACAAATTTTTTAAATTAAATACCATTGAAATGCTGATAATCAGAGATATAATGGTAGGCTAATAAAAGCCCCTTGGAGTTCATATTAGCAGAACAGTTTTAAAAATATATATCACTAACATAATTTTAGTTCAATTTAGATGTTAACTATACTATTTTAAAATTGTATTTTTAATGAAATTTATTCCCTATGTTAATTTGGTGTCCAGTATTTTCCACATTGAGTTTAATTCTATTAGCTTTTCCCATTTATGTCATGTATTCATTTAATTTTGTTCACTTCAATGTAGTAGTTTCTGTTTTTTAAAAATATTTAAAAATATCAGATAAGAGCCAAATTTTAATATTGTAAGACTTTATTTCATAGTTCCTTCTGTATGTAATATGGATTCAGTTACTAATATATTAGAGTTCTTACAATGCAGTTGCCTAAGTAAGGATGAAATCTATTTTACTCAGTTTTTTCCCTCGATAAATTCAAACATCTTTTTGATATTTTAGAAGCTGCTTATTTAGCTGGAAAGAAAAGTGAAACAATGAAAATAAACCTACTCTTTTAGTCTGGAAGTGAAAAATCTCAGTATAGTCAATTAAACTGAATGGTTTTTGTAAACAAAAGTATACCCAGATCACTTAGAAAGATATGAAAGGAATAATAACTCAAAACTCCATGAAAGATTTTATGTACTAAAGAAGAAAACTTTTAAAGTTGTTTTAAATTTCAATGAAAAGATGATATTTAATTGACACTGATAGGATCAAAATAACAGGACATCGTCATTACCAGGAGGATCCCTCATATTGCCCTTTTGTAGCCACAGCCACTTCCCTCCCACTCCCAACTTTCTTTAAACACTAACAACTACTAACGTTATATCCATTTCTATAATTTTGTCTTTTCAAAAATGTTATATAAATGGAATCATAAAATATGTGAGAATTTAAGGTTGACTTTTTCCCTAGTCATCACAATTCTCTGGAGATTCATGCTGGCTGTTGTGTGTATTCATAGTTCCTTTCTTTTTATTGCCAAATATATTCCATGTTGTGGATGTGGTATGGTCTGTTTAAGCATTTCCCTTTTGAAGGACATTGGGGTCATTTCCAGTTTTTGGCTATTACAAATAAAGTTGCTGTAAACATTCCTGTATAGCTTTCATTTCTCTAGGATAAATGCCCAGGAATGAAATTGCTGGGTCATATGGTAGTTGCATGTTGAGCTTTTTAAGAAATTGGCAATTCTTATACAGAGTTTCTGTACCATTTTACATTCTTATCAGCAATGAATGAGTCATACACTTTCTCTGCATCCTTGCCAGCATTTGGTGTTATCACTGTTTTTTTATTTTAGCCATTCTGTTAGGTGCTTGGTGATATCATTTTGCAGCTTTACTTTGTATTTCCTGATGATTAATGATGTTGGGCATCTTTTCATGTATAGTATGTGCCACATAATATCACTTTGGTCAATAGGAAACTGGACATATGATGGTTGTCTCAGAAGATTATAATGGAGCTGAAAAAATGCTATTGCCTAGTGATGTAACTGTCATATCATAATGCATCATTCATGTGTTTGTGGTGATGCTTATATAAACAAACCTACTGCATAGCTAGTGATATAAAAGTATAGCATGTGCTACATGCAATTATGTACGGTACATAATGCTTGGTAATAAAAATAAATGATTATGTTAAAAAAAAGATGATATTTAGGCCGGGCGCGGTGGCTCACGCCTGTAATCCTAGGACTCTGGGAGGCCAAGACAGGCGGATTGCTCGAGGTCAGGGGTTCAAAACCAGCCTGAGCAAGAGCGAGACCCCATTTCTACTATAAATAGAAATATATTAATTGGCCAACTAATATATATAGAAAAAATTAGCCGGACATGGTGACGCATGCCTGTAGTCCCAGCTACTCAGGAGGCTGAGGCAGCAGGATTGCTTGAGCCCAGGAGATTGAGGTTGCTGTGAGCTAGGCTGATGCCACTGCACTCACTCTAACCTGGGCAACAAAGCAAGACTCTGTATCAAAAAAAAAACAAAAAAGATGATATTTAGAAAAGAGTAGTGATGTATGTGTTCTTTTAAAATTACAAATCATAACAAAGATTTATTTATATGTGTACATATGTATATTTTTACTTAATTTTATTAAGGTTCAACATGAATAGAAACAATATATATATTTTCAAGGACATGCACCCATTGATTGGAAAAATAATTTTTATCTAAGGGAAATTATTAATTTTGTAAATATTCTGGTAATTCTGAAACTGAAAAATCTTTGAACATCTAAAGATAAAATAATCTGTATTGAAACAGTGCAACTCTTCTTGAATATTAAATTTAGTACTCTAACATTAACATTATTCCTGCACATACTTTTAAATCCAAAAAATATTCAAACAGGTAATACTTTCTATGTGGCAAGTTTTATCATATTATTCAAGAAAGCTCAAAATTAACACTGAAATTAAAATATATTTAAAAGGATACTATACTAAAAAAAACATAGCAGTTTCTCTTTTTCTCTTTTTTCTTTTTATAAAAAAGGATTAACTCCTATATACTCTTTTGCTTAGGGAAAAAATGACCCTAAAGTTAGGTAAAAATGTTAGATTTTGTATATATTATGTATGTATATACATAATGTGTATATATATACATGTATGTGTATATATGTATGTATATACATGTATGTATATATGTATGCATGTATATATTATGTATATATTTTTAAAGTCTACATGAATGAGGCTTACATATATGTCCATCATTTGAAGTATAAATATAGATTAGATTATTTTAATACTATTAAATTATATACATGATGATAAAATTCCAATAATAATCTAATTGAATGTGTTAATTGTGATGATTGCCTTTCTTTATAGCCATAAATATGATTATCAGAAGAACCGTATTACTTATATATCTTTTCATTTTTAAAATGTGTTTTTAAAACTGTAATAAGTGCTGAAATTACAAATGCAACTACTTTCAAGAAGCCAGCAATAGAAAGAGGTTTCTTACATCCTTGACTTTGTTTCTCTATGATCTTGTATTTCCTTCTCATTAGAAAAATATTTTCCTCAAAATAGTGGTTTATACTTGCCGTTTTCAGTTTTCTACTCTTCATTGCTCCTGAACTCACCACGTTAGTCAAGTTTGACATCCACTACTACTCTTTTTATGCTTCACTCCTCCTAAAATATTCATTTATGTACACACAACTTTAAACTGGTCATAACAGATCATGTCAACCTTTCCATAATCTTCTTCCCATTCCCTGCCACACACTGAACCCAATTCCTGGTCGTCAACAGGACCCATAATTCTTTTGATCCTGTGACATAGTGTTTACTGGACTCCACTTACCTCATAGTCTCATTTTCCTTCAACTCACCTTAAATAACATAATCAATTATTGCAATTATTCCTTTTAAGATATTTTCAACTTCCTATCTTTTCTGTCTTTCTTATTGCTGATTAAAAAAAAAATCACAAACCTTAAGTGAAATCTCCTCTAATCATGCACTGTGTCACTGCAGCTGAATAAGGCTGAAGAAAAACACAAGATCATGGTGGCTGATCTCACTTCAAAATTCTGACTGTGATCATGAAGTACACTTATAATGCTGCCTGGCCATCATATTATGATTCACTTAATCCACATATTCTTCCACTATCCTTCATGACTATATCAGAGTTACTCAAACTTTCTCGGTTCTTGGTGTCCTTAGTATCTCAATAATTTTTATGTGGCACTCATGAAATAAAAGGAATATTTAACACTTCTGTTTATTAAATAATTAGGTTAAGCAATGTAGTAAGTTATATCAAAGTACTGTAGTATACATTTAAAAATATACATTGAAAGAAAATATTTTTATTCAATTTTAAAAGACCACAATTACTTACCAAAGAGATGTGTGCACCTGTTGAACATGTTACAATTTCTCAAACCTTGGAATTATGTTTAACATCACCACCTTTATCTCCTGTTCTACATTGATTTTCATACATTTTGATAAAAATCAACTGTTTTTATCAAAACAACAACCAAAATCCCAGCTTTGTAATGGAATGACATCATCCAAAGTAATGTAGTGTGATATGATGTTAAAATTATGAACCACCACAGTGTAATAGTTTGCATAGCATGTATTAGATTTAAAGCATCACTGTGATGTCCTCATAAATATTTCTAAAAATCTGCTGTTTCCCTTAGGGTTCACTGTATTGCCTGCGTGTTCTCAGGCATAATATTAGAACTGTAGGACTACTTTATATGTATCTCTGTTCTTAAACTTCTAATAATTCTTACCCTATCCTCATTCAGCTAGTGACTTTGATGCTTATTTCGCTTTGAAAAGGGCAAATTCAAAGGGAAACCTTCACAAGCTTCCACGAAATCTACTACCCTGTATTCTGAATTTATGCTAAAATGCTTTGCATTATTTTCCTATTACAATGGATGGAACCTCTGCATTCTTAGCAAAAGCCAAACTATCCTTTGTGCCTAGATATACTTCATGTATTTCTACCCTCTCATAATCAAGTATTTCATTCAATTTATTGACTATTCAATATTGCCAGACGTATGTGCTGCTGTTTCTTTGACTTACTAAAAACAATAGATTTTTTTTTTTTTAGTTGCCACCCATGCCATTCCTTTGTTAGAGCAAAACTCCTCCTCCAAACAGTTACACATGTCTGTCAAGTTCTCTCTTCCCACACCTTTTGAACATACTCCTGGCAAAGTTTACTTATCACTCCACTGAAATCATTCTCGTCAAGCTCATCAATTATCTCTGCACATCTGACTTGACCTACTCACAGTTTACAACACTGATAATTATTCCCTCTCTGACACACTTTCTCTCCTTGATATCCTAGGCATGAAATGCTCCTCCTTTATTTCCAACACTGACTCCTTCTCAGTTTACTGCTTTGCTAATTCACCAATAACTTTCTGATTTCTGAACTTTAGAGAGTCCCAAGAAAGAGTCTTTGCACTGCTTTCCCCCTCCCTATGTTCAGTCATTTCCCTAGGTTCTCATCCAGTCCCATAACTTTGAGTGCAATCTCTGCCCTGATATCTTTCAATTGTATATCATTAGCTCACTTTTGCTCCAATCTCCAGATTTATATATCTTTCCTCTTATTAACTTGGGTGGCAATGGGGCTTTTCTATTTACTTTCCCTGAAATCTGTTTCTGTTAGTTTCCCCTCTATCAATTGACACCAATCTCATCTTCCCAAGTTTTCAGACTCAAACCCTTTTTCTCCCTAATATCATATCCATTTCATCAACAAATCTTGCTATTCCTATTTTCAAAATATATTCTTATTCTTAACCCAATCTATTCCCATCATCTCTACTGGTAACTTCTTTTTGTCAGTCACTACCATCTTTCAGGAAACTAAAGCGAGAGCTTACATCTGGATTCCATGTATCTTCCTTTATGCACTTTCAATTCACAACACAGTGTGTTTCAGGTAGAAGTAAATCTATCATATTAATATTATGCTCTGCTTACTCAATACCTTCAAATGGTTTCTCTTCTATGAGTGAAAACCAATATAGTCTGATGTAATAAATAGTTTGACATTATTTTTCATGTTTGACTGATGACAGATTTCAATCCCCACCCCTCCTTCTTACTCACTTGTTCCACATCTGAGCAAATGGAAAAGACACATTCTCTCTCTCTCTCTCTCTCTCTCTCTCTCTCTCTCTCCCTCTCTCTGGCACCAGAAGGAAGTTCAAACCACACAAGCCCTGCCTTCATGCTTGGAAACTTTTCCTCAGGCCTTCCTTTTAACCACTATAAAACCTAAGCCAGTTGCCCTTTACTGCTTCTTCAAACTATTTTCCGTCCCACTTGGGAATATGCCTTGCTCTCCCCAGAAAACTACATTATATGAGTAATAAATTCATACCTGCTTGGTGTATATGTGTGATCACTAGTTCTACATCTGAACCAAATTTTGAGTAGGGCATCATCTATCCCACTTATATGTAGTAACTACAACAGCTAGTCACACATTATTTCTTTGATCTCATTCCCTAATACTCTACATTTCATTCTTGTCCACTCAAATTCATTGGAATCTTTGCTCCACATATATTACACTAATGTTAATGTAATTGTTCCTAAGGTTCTCAGCACATGCTCTCCACTCTGTCTAGACTCTAGAGCGTTGTTTCTTTATCTATCTGCACATGTCACTCTCATACTAGAAAACACCTTCTGAGACAGGCTTTCCTTAACAAACTTTTATATTTCATAGTACTCATTAACATCTATCATAACACACTCTGCTTATTTAGTTTTTATATTATTTATAAGTTCTATGTGGGCATACATTTTCATCTACTTTGTTCACTGCTTTATTTACAGCTCCTAGAATAATAGCGTCTCATACACACAATAGATGCTAATTAAAATTGGTTGGATGAATAAACCCATAAATGTGTACTGGGCGAGTTATTGATTCAAACTGAGTACATTCTATAAAAATAATTTTTATAAAAATGAAAACAAAAATACAAAAACTTCATGGGAATATTTTTAACTTCCATAGTAATCAAATAAACATGAAAAAATAGCTGCTTTAAAAAAAAATCTAGGTCGCCAAAGCAAAAAAACTAGAGCTAACAAAAATACAAAATTCCATCAAAATTCAATGACCTAAATGATTTTGTACATTATAGTTGAGAAGGAATATTAACATGATTTTTGTGGAAAGCAATTCAGAATATATCAATAAATTTTAAAATGCTTTCTGTACTTTGACAAATAATTTTAATTCATAATGTCTATTATTAGATAATAAAACAAAATTATTAAAATAAAAAATCCTTATGTAGGAGAAAAAATTCTATCATACTGTTATTTAAATAGAAAAGATGATAAAAACACAGCTCCAGAAGCAGAAAATCACAAGTTCCATAAGGTCATATCAGGGTAAATTTTAAAGAGAAGATTCAAAGATATGTCTTAATAGAAAAACATATGCAGAAAAGAATGATCTGTAGTCATGAATAATATTTATTATATAAAAAATGTTTTAAATATAAAACTTTTAAATGGTATATATGCATTCCTTCAATGAAGTAAATTTTAAAAGTCAATTTACATTATATTCTCTTTTTATGAAAATGATTATGTTGAGCAAAAATAAAATAAAATGGTATATTGTCCTAACAATAAGAGAACATATTAAGTGCTTACTATGTCAAGCACAGTGCTAAAAATGTTTAATGAATTATTTAACTGCATTCTTATTGTGCTTGGCAAAATATAAAAGCTTCAACTTTATCATTCTTATTTTCCTGCTCTTCATTGTCATCAATATTGTTATCATAATCATTAATAATCCATTACAAAAACTTTATGAATATAATTAAAGAGCCCAGAAAAGGCATTGATAATAAACAGAGGAGTTAAAAATTAATTATCAGATAAATCTAAAATGTTTGGCATAAAAAATTATCTTTCCCTTGTAATAATATTGATCAAACTCATAAAGTTGTTTTAAATGGATTTGTGCTTTTGTTTATTTCAGAATAACAAAGTAAAATGTTCTAAACCTAGGTAATAAAAGATTCCTTAAAATTAATTTTTAGAAAAAAATGACAAAACAAGTATAATCTTGCCATAGGGACCAAAATATTATAAAAATAAACTGGAAATTTATAACATCCTGTATCAAAAAGAATAAGGACATATATTTCTAATGGATGGGTAGGGCATGGTTTTCTCTGGAACAAATATTTGATTCAATTTTCCATTTAAAATCTATCTACTTGTGTGATTCAGCTCCAATTTCTTCCCCTGGAAGTCTATAAATGTTCCTGACGCAGTAGTAGGTTTTTTCCTATATTGAACCATGCTATTTCCTGCTATTGATATTCATATTGACATTCTTTCCTCTTGAAATCAGTAATATACTAATGATTTTGCCATAACAATACCCATTGTTACATTTAATCATTCACAAAGACACTAGCAAAGAGATTCAAAATATGTATCTCACAGTAAGTGTTAAAATAAGGTGCCATGTCATTTGCTTCTCTATTTAGCTTTCGCATTCCAGTAAGATTTATTGGAGGAAATAGAAAGTTTCTGATAAGCTCACATAATATTAATACTGAGCTTTGCTGGAAGTCCTTTAAATTGATTGTTGAATTACTGTCAAATTTCAAATTGTGCAGGCTATCTTTTAGTAATAATAGTACTCTGATAGCCAATAGTTTATTTTATTACTCAGAATTGTCATCGTTCTGAGTTCTCCAGGGCAAACATTTATTATTGACAGTCATTAAAGATATTTAAATATTGAAAGGAAATCTATCAAAGACACAGAATTATTTCCAAAATAGACTTCTCAAGTATATTATAAAAATCATTATGTAAATATAAATGTTTTGTCTGTAAGAGCAAATAAAGCTTTTTGAAAGCAGGACCATAATCATTACTGCATTTTATAAACAATAACAAAAGTAATGATATGGCGTGCTTATTTGTTCAACGGCAAAATTACCTGTAATTGTATAAGTGCCTTTTAAATAATGAAATAAAGTATATAGAGATATCATCATAATGCCACTTCATTGTTAAAAACTACAACAAAACTTTCAATATTTCGATTCAATATCTACAGAATGACCAAATGCTACGTCCTGGGAACACAAACGTTAAATTATATATCGCTTCCCAAAGGACATTACAAAGATGTTAGGGTGTCAGATATGTTCACATACATTGCCGTGTACGTTTCAAAATAGAGGGATGGGAAAGAAAATGATATTTGAATAAAGCTTTGACTATATTGTATATCAGCATATGTCAGATCACCAATTTTCAATTCTGCTATTTATAATTTGTTTTCAAATGCATTTATTAAATGAATGATTTCAGCTCTTAAAAATGTTTCAATATTAGAGTATGCTTCATTCAGATGAATGTATGAAAATCAGTTTAACTTTAAGTCTTATAGAGCTTTTATTTAGTTAATTTTTAAATGAAATAAAAAACGCATTCTTGCATTGAATTTTTTATTTAATATTTTAATGTGGACAGAATAGTAAAGGGAACTTTAAACATACTTTTATAATTTCTTTTGTATATACATGTGCATGGTTTTATTAAAATAAGGTTATATCAGAATATGTTTTTACTGTTATCTTTTTTCAATTTTACTCACGTGAGTTTTTTGGAAATTCATCCATATAGTAAACACCAACCCCATCATGTTATTCCATTTCAATCAATGTAGGATTTTTAACTTTCCATGTATTTCCATGCTGAAATAATCTGTAAATTTTATTCACAAATGTGTTGTTTGATATTTCCTGATTCAAATAAGAGTGATTTTTCTATTATTGTTATAGAGACAGATAAAAAAAGGAATAAAGAATGTTTTCTTTATGAAAACAAAAAAGAAACTTCGCTTTCTCTTTCATAACGTGTAACAGTCTCTGTGATTCAGATGACAATTCAGAAGCAGCAACTTATAATCTTTTAATCTTCTTGTATTTAATTTTACATACAGTTTTGGCCAGTCAAAATTGCTGAAAACTAAAGATAAAGACTATCTTAAAAACAGCTAGAGAAAAAGATACCTTCCCTTCAGAGGAGGCAAATAAGTCTTGGGGCTGACATTTAAGCATGTCTAATCCAGAAAACTATGGATGAAAATATCTAAAATGTGGAAGAAAAATAAATACCATATAAAATTATATAGTAGGGCAAAAACCTTTCAAAGATAAAGGAGAAAGAAAAGACAATAGTAAAAGATAAAAAGGACTGAGAAAATTTATTGTAGAGAAAACTACATCAAAAAATATACCAAAAGAGTTTTTCAGAGTGAATAATGATACCAAGGGGAAGTAGAGTAATTCTGTAGTAAATTCAGAGCACAAAAAGAGTGTGTATAAAATTAACTCTTAAACAATATTGATTGTTTAAAATAATTATTGTGAGATTTAAACCATTTGAACAAATTTTGCATGACATGAAAAATGGCATGCTAGATTTAAAATATATAAAACTAAGCTTTATGATAACTCCATAAAAGACAGAAAGGGATAAATGTATGTACAAGTTTCTTATACATTGAAAGAAGTATATAAATCTTTGGTCAATGTTCATATTTCAAGTATTGATCTTGCAATTAATATAGAATAATAAAGATGAATATTATGTTTACTATAGCAAATAATAAACACTTATTGCAAATGCTTAAAAGGGGAAACACAGAATTATCAAGTATCATTTAACTAAAATTAAGGAACAAGGGACAGATAATACAAATGAAAAGCCAATCAAAGAGGTTCAATTTAAAGAAAAAAATATATCAATAATTACATTAAATGTAAAGTAGACTAAATATTCTCACAAAACAAAAATATTGATGCAATAATTAGACAGCACAACACTCTGAACCACTTACAAGATATATCTTAAATATAAGAATACATAAATGTTTATTATTAAAAAAATAAAAATATTATCACATGAGAAAACCAAAATAAAGCCAATGTTGTCTTGCTAGTGTCAGATGAATTAGACTGTAATGATATTATTAACATTGAATTATTAACATTGACCTAGAACTTTTATACTCCCTGAAAGGTACAAGAAACTTACATATACATTTACTGTCTTCTGACTTTTTTTGCAGTATAAAACTTAGTTTCATATATTTTAAATAATGGAAATAGTGTTAAAGCAGGCCAAGTATGGTGTTTCATGGCTTGAGACCAGGAGTTTGAGACCAACCTGGGCAACATAGTGAGGCCCTGTCTCTACAAAAAAGATTATTTTTTTACATTAGTCAGGCATAGTGCTTCATGCCTGTGGTCCTTGCTACTTGTGGGAACTTGAGCCCAGGAATTGGAGGTTGCAGTTAGATATAAACATGCCACTAGCAACTACACTCCAGCCTAGGCAACAGTGTGAGACTCTATCTCAAAAAAAAAAAAAAAAAAAAATAGAAATGGTATTAAAATAAAGAAGGCCATTCCATCCCATAAAGTTACAATGTTAGTCTAACAGCAAAACATAACATAGTCTCATAATATATAAAGTAAAATATGACATAACTAAAAGTGGAATAGACAAATACATATCATAATGAAAGATTGTGATACAATTCTTACTGTAACTGAAGAACACACATTACAATTAGTAAATTATAGATTTGTAATATTTATATAAATAAATATATATCTACATTATATCATCATCTATAATATATATATATTTTCAAGTATACATGTGACATCAAATAATGTCATATGATGGACTATGTAGCAAGTTTCAACAAAGTTCAAAGAATTGTTTATACATGGTATGTTCTAGGAATACAGTGAAAATAAATAACAGAAAAATAATTAGAAATCACTAAATATTTTGAAGTGAAGAAATTAACTTTTAAATTTTAAATAATTTATGAGTTATTTTACACAAATAAAAATGCAAATTATAAATCAAAATGGACATTACAAAATATGTTAAACTTACTACTAATAAAAATATCATATCAAAATACAAAAGCTATTCACTTAGATAGTCCACTGCTATGTCTGCAGCCAGAAAAATGGCATATAAAAGTAGTACCACAGCAACATTATTCACAATCCCAATCTAGAAACAACCAAAATGGCCATCAACAGTAATAAAGTTGTAGAATAAATAAGTTGTAGGATATTGGTATTAATGAAAAGGAATAGTACAAATCAATAAAAATAATGAACCATATACTACATACAAAACATGGATGGATTGCACAGAAAAAAACTTGCTGAATGGAAGAAGACAACCATAAAAGAATGCATAATGCATGATTCCATTTATATAACTTTCAAGAGTAAGGAAACTTAATCTACAAAGTGCTTAAAGTCATAAAAACAGTTACCTTTGAGGAAATTAATGAATAGGAGCGGGCAGAAGGAAGATTTCTTAGGTCCCACATACTCTACACCTTGATCTGAGTTTTGCTTACATGAATGTGTTTGTAAAATGTCATTAGCATTTATACTTACAATTGGTATACTTTCACTTAAAAAAGTATATTCTGATTAAAATGTAAAATAAATGAATAAGTAACCATAGTAATTTACATTTCTACCTGAAACAGCTATAGAATAATTTTTTTAACCTCAATTCCTGATGAAAATTTCTCTAGGTAAAGACTCTATATTGATTGACTATCAGTACTTTCTATCAGTACTTCAATGAAGTAATTCTATTGTCTTCTGTTTTTTGTCATTTCTGTTTACACATCAGCTGTCAGCCTAATTGTTACTTCTCTGATTTTTAATCTATTTTAAATTTCTCTCAATAATCTTTTAAAAAGTAATAAGAACAGATAAAATCCATCTCTTCTCTTAAAAAGAATAATATCTTGCCATCCTAAGTGATGTGTTCAACTCAGACAATTCATAAAATCCTAAGGTAATGATTTCATTTGTTGCTTTCAAATGTTGCCAACTCTGATGTTTAATAGCTACAATAATACTTAGCTCCTGCACAAAATATCTAACTTTCAAAGCATCATGCAAACATTAAATAATTAAACTTTACAAGTTCCTAATGCCCTAGATACGTAAACATTTGTGATGAAGTCTATTTAATAAAAAATAGACACACCATTAATAGATGTGAGTGGATTCAGAGACAGAAAAAACTATCCATTCTCAGAAACTACTTGGAGTATGTAGGCAAATACGTATGTGTTTGTTTGTAAGTCAGCCTTTTTAAAATATAAATATTTGAAAGGAAATTTTAAAAGTGCTACTTTTATTTGCACACATTTAGAGCAGGTTTTCTCAAAATGCTGTCTGAGTGGTTGATATGTGTCATAATTACTGAGTGTGCTTGATAAAAATATAAATTCCTTGACCAAATTAACTCTAGATTTCCTAAAATCAAAATATCTAGAAGTAATGTACGAGAATTTGAATTTATATTACCTTGAAATTTTTATGCAAAGTAAAATTTAAAATGACTGTTTTAGAGGTTTTATATATAAATAATATTTATTAAAATTGATTTAAAATGATTGAAGGGAATGATCTTACGTATATACATTGTGGCACAAATACATAAATTGAACTGGATAATTACAAATGAATACTTTCCTATAAGCAGTTGAGACATATATTTAATAGAGTAGCATCTGTTTCCACCAATTATATGTGGCGCTGTTCAAACTTTCCTTCCCTATTTTTACAGATAATAAGAGAGAGAATGCTGCTCTTTAAAAGACACCTCCGTGTTTTGATCTCCTTTTCTTCTTTTATCCAAGAATCTTGACATTCATAAATAAGTTGTCAGAAAACCCCAACTATTTATTTTTGCCTGAACTTATGTATAAAGACTTTATAAAGCTTCAAAACATTTTAAATAAGTGGATTTATTTTGACATAGTCTTCTAGTCTTCTGTGAGCACCTGCAACATCATAGCCTTAATTGGGATACAGCTGTTGCTGATTGCTGTAAAGAGAGGGTGTCTGTGTTGACTGATTGGCCATTTTTATTTGATAGTACATTGAGTTTTCTTTCTTTCTTTCTTTCTTTTTTTCAAGTTGTGGCTTTCTTAGAAAATGGTTTAAATGATTAAAGACCTAAAATGGAGTGTCACTTTGCCAACTGTCAACAGCAGAAAATGAACTGCTTTCAGTGAATAAACATTGCCAGACACCTGTGTATGTGTGACATGACTTCTTCCTTTTTGGAGCAAGGATATCGATCTCATGAACCAATTTGCTCAATGGTTCAGCAGTCACAGAAGTAAATGTTTTAAACTGATGAGGCATACAAAGTGGTAAAAATGTCAAGGCAGCAGGAACAATTAGGTTCGCTCTAAAAAGTACAAGAAGAAATAAGAATGGTTCTAATGAGTGTTAAATAAATGTGTATTCTGATTCTTTTTCTAATAAGGTCAGTGAAGTATTTGCAGTTCTTGGTGATTCCAGTTTATTATTTGACATTTAAAACAGACAGATTTTTAAGTGCCTATGTGATGTGTGAATTTCAATCCATATGGAAAAGTTAATGATATGATTAGCATTTTACCATTGCTTCTTAAACAATATTTTGATGGCTTTAATGATCTACCTCTCAAACAAGAGACAAAGATTCAAATTATTCTTCCTTAGCATCCTTATGTATGTAAAAATATCTTTTACAGGCACCCTCGGCTCTACAAAAATAGACAAAAACAAATGAATAAGAACAAAAACAAACAAAATAACACACACTGTGTCAAGACTAAACGCTTTTAAAATATGCAGTCATTTTCTCTGTCACATTTCAAATCTTTTCATCATCAAATTCATAATTCTAAATATTCAATAATTTGTAATTTCCCACTTGGGGCATATTAGTCAGAAATGAATACAATCCTCCAGAAAATATTGTTTGGGAGTCTATACTTCAAATGATACAGTCTAAAAGTTGAACTCTTTGTTTAGAAATTTAGAGTGAATTAAAAACTTACTGCTCTTAAACTAAATTATCAAAACCTCTACTTTTTCTTAATAGTATAAAAACATGTATTTATTCATATTTCACTAGATTTACCCATTAAACATCAAATTCTATGACCTGAAAGCATTTCGTCCTATTTGGATCTTATTATTTAGCATACTAATTTTTTCTTTAAAAAATGAGACAAATTTCTGTAGGGAATAGAGGATTTAATTAGAAGACAGATAAGGAGCATGGCACATTTTGAAGTACTAGGACAGACATAAATCAAATTTCCCAGTGGTGGGCCTAAGGAGATATATGAAAAAGTGGTGAAAACATGTGTTCTTATATCATTTTATGAAGTTTATCTATGCCTCATTATAACTAAAAAGAAGAGAAATCTAATCTTCAGAGAGGGCATAAATGACTTGGCACACACACACACACACACACACATACATACCTACCACAAAAGCAGAGACTCGAGAAATAATGCAAATTGTTTTCTAGTTCCTTTGTGAAATGCTAATGCATCTTTGTCCTTGAGATCTTTAAGCCTTCTATCCTAAAAATAACTCTATATGTTGTGGTTATGGTGACTTTGATTATGTTCTGTCTCTGCAAACTTTGTAATTTAATGAATATATTCTAAATGATGAATTAAATACTGAGTATATGTGGTTCTGCTCTCAGAATAGCATAGGGAACTTAATTTTTCCCCTGCCTCCTCCTCTACTTTCATCCTTATCCTATGTTTTTGTGCTTCAAAATTAGGTTAATAATCCTAATAGAGTTTAGTCATATAATGTATATTAGCAGGAGGTATTAATGAAAATGAGAGATTAGAAACTGAAGCAATAAGTTTCAGAGATAATGGTGGCTTGAATCAGAATGGTAACAGTAGGGATGAAGAGAAGTGAATTGATTAGAAAGATATGTAGAAGTTAAACTCAAAAGAATTAATATGAGAAAAGGGGAATTAACTCAAGGATGATTCCTGACTTGAGAGAAAGTGTTGGGATTTCAAATAGGCAGTTGGATATATGTTTGTGTGCCTAGGAGAGCTCTAGAACTGAAGAGATAAATTTGTGCACCATAATTTAGAGATATTATACAAGTTGAGCATCCCTAATACAAAAATCTGAAATCTGAAATGATACAAAATCCGAAACTTTTTTTTTTTTGAGACAGAATCTCACTCTGTTACCCATAGGCTAGAGTGCCATGATGTCAGCCTAGCTCACAGCAACCTCAAACTCCTGGGCTTAAGCAATCCTCCTGCCTCAGCCTCCCAAGTAGCTGGGATTACAGACATGTGCTACAAAGCCTGACTAATATTTTGTATATATATTTTTTAGTTGGTCAATTAATTTCTTTCTATTTTTAGTAGAGACAGGGTCTTGCTCTTGCTCAGGCTGGTCTCAAACTCCTGACCTTGAGTGATCCTCCCGTTTTGGCCTCCTAGAGTGCTAGGATTACAGGCGTGAGCCATCGCGCCCAGCCCAACATCCGAAACTTTTGAGCACTTTGTGACATGATGCCACAAATGGGAAATTCCACACCTGACCTGATGTAGATATGTATGTCATATTTTTCACTGTTAAGTTCTTATGTGTTAATAAGTGTAAGAAAATGATTGCTTATCTGTAGCATATAAATTCAGAGTCAGGAATGATGGTGAGGCCAAACAACCACAGAGTATCCACTGGCTAAGATAGTGACACCTTTGCTTTCTGATGGTGCAATGTACATAACTTATTTCATGCAAAAAATTATTTGAAATAATGTATAAAATTACCTCAGGCTATGTATATAAGGTGTATATGAAAAATAGATGAGTTTTATGTTTAGACCTGGGCCCCATCACCAATATATCTCATTGCGTATATGCAAATATGCCAAAATCCTAAACAATTAGAAATTCAAAACACTTATGGTCCCAAGCATATAGGATAAGGGATATTCAACCCATACAAAGCCATACAACTATATAAGAGCTGCTAATGCAAAAATGCCCAATCAGAAGAGATCCCCAAATAAAGCACTTCATGATTTAGAAATTGAAGAGAAGAAAGTGAGTTAATATTGAAGATAAAGAGGGAGAAAAAAAACCCAGGAGATTGTTGCATTGTAAAAATTTAGAGAACAAAGCAAGAGTTGTTGATGAACTAACAAAATTCCAAGAAATTAAATAAAATTCATTAATAAGGCAATAAAGTTATTTCTCATGCAATTATATAACAATATATAAACATGATACTACTATAAATAGGGAACTGCCTATATTTATAGTCATAAAAACTACAAAAATACTCATTTTTCACTTCACTATTTCTTTTCATATTGATAAAAGTAATAAGGAGTGACATTTGTGTCATAAATGAACATATATAAGGTATGAGAGGATCAAATAAGATTTTAGGATATCTTTGATCATAATAATGTTAAGCATCTGAAATTTTAATGTTGAAAGTTAGTTTAACTATTCTACAGATATTAAATAATATAATTTTAACAGTTTTAAGCAATAAACACATCTATAAGAATTACCTTTTAACTAAAAAATAGTGGATTATTATTTATGCATTTTTAAAATAAAATTACCATTTGATCCACCAATCCCACTTCTGGGTATTTACCCAGAAGAAAAGAAGACACCCACTTTTATCAAAAAGACACCCACATGTGATTGTTCTGTAGCAAAATTCGCAATTGAAAAGATGTGGAATCAACCTAAATGCCCATCAATTCATGAGTGGACTAACAAAATGTGGTGTATGTATACTATGGAGTACTACTTACCTATAAAAAAGCATGCATTGATGCCTTTTGCAGCAATTTGGATGGACCTGGAGACCCTTATCCAAAATGAAGTATCTAAAGAATAGAAAAACAAACATCACATATGCTCATTACATGTGGAACTAACCAATGAGCACATGTGTACATAGAAGTAAAACTCAAAGGAAATCAACCTGGGTGGGGGAAGGGAGGAGAGGATGGGCAAAAACCCAACTAATGGGTACAATGAAAATATTAATATCTAGATGACAGATACTCTTATAACCATGACTCAAGCATTATAAAAGCTATTCATGTAACCAAAATATCAAAACTATTTGTACCCTATAATACTTTGAAGTAAGAAAAACAGACATAAAAGGCGGAATAAAAAACACAACTAGAATAAAATAAAATAAAATATAATGTTACTTTAATAAAATGTTACATCAATGTTTGATTTAAAAATGACTTAATATGATTTCAGCATTCTCATACAGAGTTCATTTACACTTCTGATGATGTATGTAAAATAATATAAAATAATACTTTTCATTGGCTTGGCTTGTCACTTTTAATTTATATGGAAACCGAATTATGGGAAGTTCTTTAATATCTAAACACTTATTATTACAACTACAAAGTTATAGAAATGTGTTTGGTGTCGAAAGTTTCAAATGAATTTACTGTGGATGAAAAAGTGAGGAAAATAATATTTTCCAGAATAACTTTTATAATAATTTCAACTAGCACAAAATTATATTTAACTAATTGTAAAGTGAAGGTAATAAATATTCTCAAAGATAGAATTTTCTATACCAAAAGTATGTGCAGATCCACTCCATATACATATGCTACATGTGCTTACACAAACATATATACACACACACAAAAATATGTACATAACACACAAACTTATATATATATTAAGCTCTCTTTCCCTGTTTTTGTGTGAGAGTGTATGCACATGCATACAGAAGTTCTTGCCATTCTGTCTATATGTATGTTTCCTTTCTCTTTGAAAGAATTTAATTATCCATTCCATTAACTCCATCTCAGCTATCTATGTGACTTATTTTGGACCCATGTAATATAAGCAAAATTGATATACACGTATTCTTTGCAGAAGCTTTTAGAGCCATCACATCTGTCATTTTTTCCCTGTATGTGAACAGCAACATCACAGTAAAGAATTATTTCTTTATTCTAGATCTTGGAGGAAAAGCATGTGAAGTACAGCTTCAGTCAATATGTAATTTGTGCCAGAAATATATTTCCTGTAAGCCAAAGAAATTTCTTTTGTTGTTATCTCAGCCTAATCAAGCTTCATCTTACTGGCATATGTTTATATGTATCTACATATGTATGTGTATGAATGTATATATGTATATGTATTAATATGTGTATATCCATGTATACTATCAGCCATGTATACATACATATAGAAATGTTCATGTCTGTTAAACACACATATATACATGTTTTCTTATACTGAAGTATGTTATATTGGGGTTTGTGTGTATATACAGTCATACATGGTGGCTAGATATATATGTATGCATGCATGTATTATATATGCTTATCTTATAATTCCACTTTATACATATAACATAATTAACTAAAATTAATTACTTTCATTAATAATAGGCATTTTTATTTGCTTTAAAATGTTTTTATACCAACAATGTTGCCATGAATATATTTAATGCACTTTGCATTTCTATAAAATAAAATTTTAAAGGGAGGATTATTAGGCATAAGATATGTATTGCATATGAGATATATGTATACCCAAAAAGTAAATTTGTGACACATAATTTTAATCTGTAGTTTTGGAATAGAGTGTAAATCTTTTGGGAAATGAATCTTAGTCTGTTGCAATGAGCAATTTTATAATATGAATTAGCCCATTGAAAAATATAGGTAAATGATGTCAGTATGTGGCAGAAGTCAGATTGTTTCACGTGGAAATTTCCAACAAACTGATAATATACACCAGCAGGTAATGACAGCTGAACCCATAATCCACTAACATAGCTGAATACAGGAAGCTGCAGAAAAGCAGAGTATTGGTACATGCACATTTTTCTTGATATTACATATTACCTGTTTTTATAATCTTCCTCTTTACATTTTTCACATATTCTCTTTAAAGGCAGCCTCAACACTGTTTTACATTTACATCCACCAAGCTTATATTCACCTTTTTAAAGCAAGGTTTTAAAGTACCGTAGATGGTTAATGGGTTAGTCTTTAATTTACAGTGTGCTAGATCATTCCATTGTCAACTTGTTTACTCTTAGAATTGTTTCTAGTTAGAGTTGGCCAAAGGAGGGTCTTACATGAGATTTGGGAGATGGACATAAACTAGTGGCCATCATTTTCTGAATTCCTGTGGTTTAGAGGTCAGGGAGATCCAAGGAGTACTGATAAAATTCCAGATTGGCTTCACTCTCCTTCACTCTGTTTCCAGTTTCTCAGCTGCTTCACTGCTGACAGTGACTCAAATTCTTATAGCAGATGCTTGCTTCTGGATCCCCACAACATTTTGCTAGATTCAAGTCAGGTACCAATTCGAGTGTCATTCTGCATTCAATCTGGAAGCAGAGATAAAGAATGGGAATCTGAGATTGATTCTCAGATGTGATTATATTTAGTCAAAACAACCAGATTGCCATAATAGTATGATATTATTGATCCTAAAGAACTGGGTACATACTTACTTAGACATTTATTTCTCTTCACTAGGAAGTCCCAAGCCCACTTAAAATTATCTGTAGATATAAATAACATGTATCATTTTTTAAAGTCAACTAAAAAAGACACGTTACCAGTGGTAAGGGGGACATTGATAACATATAGCATAAATGGAAAAAAGTGATTAAAATGATAATGGTAATAAAAACCCTAGAGAAACCTAGGTTTCACATGATAGGTAGGTGCTGCTATAAAATAGTTTAATTGTAATAAGGAATATAATAAAGTTGATTGGTTGTTTCAACTTTCACTGGAGACTTTGGGGCTCAGGTTAATTTTTCTTAAAGATATTTTCCAATATCTTTAAAAAGTGATTAAATACAACTAATATATACGTATTAAATTCAGGAAGAGAAAATTCTTCCTATTTTTAATCTAAGGTTTCTGACATGGTAACTTAGCAAAATTTATCAGTAAATGGAAAAGGACAATAAAAGTGACAGACTGATGGAATTCCATTGTATTCAGTGATGTTTAAATTGTCATTTCCTAGCTGTTAGCCTAATATTCCAATTTGGTCTTGTAATAAAATGTGTATTACATTGACAAAAATAATTCATTTCCAAAATCTCTGTCTTTTCATGCATATATATTATGAGTCTAAAATTGTTTCTGCTTGTGAAGTTTTCTTCTTTACTTTTAAAATATTCTGGGTTCCTATTATGCTTTAGGGTCATCATAAGAAAAAGCGAGCTAACTGTTGTATTATCAATGTTCTATATTAATTTAAAGTGTTCCAATATACACTCTGGAAAATGTGTAAATTCGTATCATTCTATATTTTGATTCAGCATAAATCTTTACTATATCAATCTGATCCAGGATATCTAGTATGTACACATTTCCATTCATAATGCCTTATCTCAGCAGTCCCCAACCTTTTTGGTACCAGAGACCAGTTTCATGGAAGACAATTTTTCCATGGACCAGGGTGGTGGGGGTGGGCAATGGTTTGAGGATGATTCAAGCACATTACATTTATTGTGCAGTCAAACCTTTCTGTTAATGACAATCTGTATTTGCAGCCCCTCCCCAGAACCAGCGTCACTGCCTCAGTTCCACCTCAGATCATCAGGTATTAGATTTTTATGAGGAGTGTGCAACCTGGATCTCTGACATGCATAATTTACGTGAACTCAAGAGATTCTCCTGCCATTAGCTGGAACTATAGGTTGTGCTACAAGGCTCGGCTAATTTTTATTTTTTTGTAGAGACACGGGTCTCACTATGTTGCTCAGGGTGATCTAGAACTCATGGCCTCAAGCGATCCTCTCACCTGGACCCCACAAAGTGCTAGCATCACAACATTTCTTAAACTCATGTAAAATAAGTGAATTTTATTGTATTTAAGTTATACCTCAATAATGAAAAAGTTAAAGACAGAATAAAAATCTTAAAATAAGATTCAAATTTGAACTTATTTTATACTCTACAATGTACCATAGAAAACTGGCTTGAATAAAATAAATTACTCACTTTATGATACTTCATTTAAAATATCTATATTTGAGGATTCTGTCTTTTGTATTAATTCTTAGTTTTTTAAGAAAATAATATGACAAGTCTAAACTCTTTGTGCTTCTACTAATTAATAAACTTATATTCTAAAATATCTTTCTTACTAACTTATAACTACTATATGTTATAAACCATTCTAAGTATTGGGAGATATAGCAGCCAAAAGATATATATTGCTCCTTCTTACAGGAGCTTACATTATAGTAGAAAAAAATAAGTAACCAAATAAATAAAAAATATAATTACAGAAACTGATAAAGAAGAATAATATGTTAGAGTAGCGGGAACCACATCAAAATATCACCTGTGGGAGATCTGGAGGAATGATGTCAGAGGGAGAAACGAGCTGTTGCAAAGGCCCTGGGGTCAAGGTGAAGTCTTTGTACTCAAGGGACTTGAAGAAGGCAATTTGAAGGCCATTGTGTCTACAGGGGTAGTTGGTTAGCAGGTACAGGAGTTTACAGGCCCTGGTATTGCTTCTGTACTTATATATATGTACAATGAATACTATTGAAAAAAATCTTAACATGAGGAAACAGAATCCTGTTTATATTATATTCCTTTATATTCCAGATTATATTCCATTTTATAAAGGTTATTCTACTGTATTGTGGGATACAGATTGAAGGCAGGGGTGACTGATTTAGACGTGGGTAGAAGAAAAACAATTTATTGACAACTATTTTAAAATTGAAGCAGAATATAATAATGGTTTGGATTATAATTTCAAAACAGAAAATAATAAGACATTGAGAAATTTGGGGTATATTTTGACATTGGCATTGATACAACTTGATATTTGGGTGAGGGAGAAGTTAAGGGAAGAGAAGAGCTGATGTTGACATGTAGGTTTATAGCCTAGTAGTGTATTGATGTCATTCTCTAAGATGAGGAAGATGGGTGAGGGAGTGGCTTGTGATGTTGGGCAGAATTTCATGTTTATTTTGAGATGACAGTTGATATCTAAGTAGGTATATCAAATAGGTAGTTTTTATGAGTCTGAAATTTAGTGAAGAGAATTCTCCTGATGATATAAATATAGGAGGCATTAGCATATAGATGATATTTAAAGCAGAGGAATAGATGAATCACCTATTTAATGAAAAATGTAAGTACTGAGGAAAATAAGGTCAATGATAAATCCCTGAAGCACTCTTACATTTTCAAATTGAGCAGAGAAAATAATCAGCAAAGACTGAGAAAAATTCAGTGAAAGTGGAAGAAAACCAAAGAAATATGGTGTCACTGGAACTAAGAATTTTTTTTAAGAATGTGCTATTTACAAAAGACTGTTAAACTAGTCTAAAAGGTTAAATAACTTTTAAAACAAGTTTAAAGTGACCTCTTAGAATTTCCAAAATAATGAGTATCACTGAGAAAAGCAAACATGTTAGAATAATTGAGACAGAAGGAAGGTTGAATGAGTTTAAGAGAGAACAGTTGAGAACATGGGGACCACAAATAGAGACAATTTTTGATAAATTTTATTTTAAAATGAAAACAAAGAGTCAGGTGGATTGTAGGATTGGAAGAGGCAGAATTATAATTTCATATGAGAGTAACTAGAGGTTGGTTAAACATAGATATCACCAAATAATAATGATAATGATAATAATAATAATAATAAAAAGGCTGGGGGAAAACTTTTGGAAGGAATGGATATGTTTATGACATATTTTGTGGTGATGCTTTCACAGGTGTGTATTTATTTCCAAATGGATTAAATGTATATATTAAGTATATACAGAATTGTATATGTCAATTATACCTTAACAAAGTTGTTTAAAAACACATAGATAAGAATAATCCAGCTGAGAGGGAAAGCTGTTATAAGAGAGAGAAAAGTTATTTTCTGAGAGATAAATATTTTGATCACAAAGGCAAATAGGCCAACAGGTATGTGAAAAATGCTCAACATCATTAGTCATCAGAAAAATGAAAATCAAAATACAATGAGATATAATTTCACCTGAGTTAAAATGGCTTTAATCAAAAAGAGAAGTAATAATAAATGCTGGCAAAGATGTGGAGAAACAAGAACCCTTGTACACTGTTGGTGGGCATGTAATTTAGTGCAACTACTATGGAGAAGAGTGTGGAGCTTTCTCAAAAATTAAAAATAGTACTACCGTATGACCCATCAGTCTCAGTGCTTGGTGTATATTCAAAAGACTGGAATTCAGTATATAGAAAAGATATCTGTATTTCCATGTTTATTGCAGCTCTATTCACAATAGTCAAGATTTACACCCAACCTACATGCCCATCAATGGATGAATGGCTAAAGAAATTGTGGTACTTATATGCAATGGAATATTATATAACCACAAAAACAATGAAATCCTGCCATTTGCAACAACATGGATGGAGCTGGAGAACATTATGTTAAGTGAATTAAGCCAAGCACAGAAAGACAAATCCAGCATGTTCACACTCATATGTGGTAAGTTAATATTAAAAACAACTGATCTCATAGAGACAGAGTACTATGGTTACTAGGTCCTGGGAAAGATACTGAGGAGGGAGGATAAAGTGGGGATAGTTAATAGCTGCAAAAATATATTTAGATAGTTAGATAGAATAAATAATATTTGATATCACAACAGGTGACTATAACCAACGATAAGATATACTTTAAAATAACTAAAAGAGTGGAATTGGAATGTTCCTAACACAGAGAAATGATAAATGCCTAAAGTGATAGATATCCCAATTACCCTGATTTAATTAATTCACATTGTATGCCTTTATCAAGACATCACATGTGCCCTACAAATATATACAACTATAGGTACCCATAATAATTAAAATTTTTTAAAAAGAATATAGGAAAAGGAGCTTGACATAGCTCACAGTGTTATATTTGGAAATTCATATGTAAGTTTAGCTCATATTAGATTTTTATTTCATCAAATCATTTTAATATTTTTAATGATGGTTTTTAAAAATCAACTATTTTAACCCTGCTTACCTAAGATATTGATACATATACTAAATTCACATCTGTTCCTCAACCCCAAATTGATAATCATTTACATCTTCTATAGTGTCCACAATCAAGATAATTTCATCTCGCAGTCATGGATACACAAACACACACACATACATACCAACAGCTACACACATAAGGTAATCTCTGTGGATATTATAACTCATGTGGTGTGATTTCCAGAATATATGGTTAGTTAAAAGAACAAGTTGTAGAAAGAATATAGAGTATACTATCTTTGTGCAAAGAAGAAGGGGAAATAATATATATACTTTTGCTAATTATTTGGAAAAAAAAGAATGACAGTTACTAATGTGTCTTTAAAGCCTAATTCATCCTTTTGTGTTCTAATCTGGGAATGCTAGAACTGTAAATCTGTACATCAGTATTTCTCCTTCGTTGTTGATTCTATGATAGGCTCTGACAATAGGTTAGGCTAAAGGGAGATATAAAACAGAAGGGACTTATTCTCTGTAGTCTGCGGGTTTCCTGAAGATTTTGAGTTGTTGTTAATGTCACCTCAGTAATGCCATAGCAGTTCTTTCCTGTAGCCACAGTTAAATCAAGTTTGCAGTTTTTACACTTAAAGAGCCAGCTTCAGCGGTACCCTTCCATTCCATATAGAAAACCCCATGTACACAGCATTCCTATTCCAGAGATCTGGGTCCCAGAATACTCCTCCTCCATGCTCAGAGACATCAGTACCAGGCGGGTGGCACCTCCTTCTTAGAGGTTTGGACCTCAGCTCTGTGGGCTCCTTTCTCTATACTTCTAAATTTCAATAATTCTAATTTCTTTTTTTTTTAATTTTTTTATTTCGGCATATGATGGGGATACAGATTTTAAGGTTTCAATAACTGCCCTTTCCCCCCCTCCCCCCACAAGTCTGAGTCTCCAGCATAACCATCCCCCAGACGGTGCACTTCTCACTCATTATATATGTATCTACCCATCCCTCCCCCCGTCCCCCTGTCCAATACACTATTATTGTAGTACCTATGTGTCCACTTAGGTGCTGCTCATTTAATACCAGTTTGCTGATTTCTTTCATTGATTCTCTTTGCTCTAGGGATGCTATCCACTTTCTTCAGTAGCACGTCTGTGACATACTTTCAGTTTCCCAGTTAAAATTAGCTTTCTATTAAATTCTATTGTGTTCAAATAACTGTGTGGTTTCTTTCTCCTGTCTGGACTATGACTAACATACAGGAGGGATAAATCAGAAACTAATTAGAATAGTTACAGTGGGGAATAGGTGGAAATAGAAGAGGATACAGTGCTTTTCTGAATATGATATATACATATGGTTTTGAATTTTTCAACATATAAATTTTTGATATTTTAAAAATAAGTCAATTAAATAAAAACAAATCTTAAAATTGAATATAAACTGAAACAAATATGCCTGTGAAACAAGTTGATAGCGTAACAATCCATGGAAATAGTCTATGCTACAGAACAGCTTTAAATATAGAAATTATGTATTTCTTCCTTGACTATTTGTTAGAACCCATCCATAAAATCATCTCGTATTTTAGTGATTTCAATGATAGAACTTTTAAAAATTATTTTGTGTTTATTAATTCACTATTTCTTTCTCAGTGTGATTAGAGCAATTTATATATTCTCAGAAAAAGTATTCATATTCTTCAGATTTAGAATCTTTTCTCATAAAATTAAAATATCAAAATTTATCTTTTCTTCATCAGAATTGTCATATATGCAAAAGAAGTAGTTTTTGATCTGTTAAGAGACTGCAGGATTTACTTATTTAATAAATCAATATTTTGTTTCTATTATTTCCCTCCATTATACTATTTGGGGACTATTTAATAACTTCATTTTTTCTTAGTTTTACATTTTCTTTGATTTTGAATGTTTCTATTTTTTAACATATTGATTTAACTTATGGACATTCCTTATTATTGCTCTGTAGTTGCTCCATAAACATTGATATGATATGTTCTTATTTTCTTCACTCATGTAATATTCATTTGCAGTTTAGATTTTCTATTTAGTCCAAGGGTATAGTTTATAAAAACTTTTACATATCAGAGTTGATAGTTTAATTTTTGACTATGTACAGAGGTATTTTTGAGTTGTGATCAGAATATGTAGGCTACAGGATATCTTTTTTGGGCATTTTTTGATACATTCACTGGAGCCTAGCAAATTCCTATGTTTGCACTGTAATGATTTTACTCAAATCCCATATATTATTTTTGTGTATTGATCTTCTAAATTCTGAAACTTATATATTAAAGTCTTCTGTATGATTTTGGACTTGTGAATTTCTCTCTGTACATTTATCAGTTATTATTTTATAAAGTGAGAAAGTATAGTTTGGTACATGGTAATGGATATAAACAAACTGAAATAGTTTCCTTCAAATTTTAATATGTATAATTTCACATTCTAGGATTTTCATAAAATACAGACTTTGAGCATATCTGGGATTATGGTATATGGTCTGAAATTAAGATTCAATTATAAACACTTCCTTGACATTGATAAACTCAGAAGGGCCTTCCCTTCCTGATGATCTCCCCTTCCAATTTTGTAATTATCTCCCCTTCCAATTTTGTAATTATCTGGCCATTTCCTACAACCACATAAGCCAACTTTGTACATAAATCCTTCTGTTTCTCTCTCTCTAGCCCCTTCCCCCTACTAGCTCCTGTTTTTTTTCTGTTTCTCTGTGGATACATGTTAGTACCAGCATTGAGCCTAGAGGAACAGAATTTGAAGCAGTACCTTCTGAATTACTTCTAGGTTTTGTGGAATTATTTTTCAAATAGGATTATATTTAAAGGACTATTAACTCCATTTCCATTGGTAAAGAGAATTCTGATAGTCCATGGAGTAATATGATAAAGGTATGTGAAAATACACTTAATATTCCTAATGGACAAGTTCTAGATGATCATGCATTTGATACCTTAGAATATTTTGATCAACCTAAGAAGTACAATAAAATTAACTGTCACTCCTTACAATGCTAGAGAAAGATGAAGGGAAATAATAAGAGCAGGGCTTCATTCTTAGCTCAAGTTCTGCATACATTTCCTGGAAGCCTCTGTATGTACTCTGAAATAAACCCTTATCTTCAGTAGCTGCAGAGTTGAGATTATGTATACTAAACCCAGTCTTGTTCTGTGAGAAGTTGAATTACCCCCCTAATTGAATCCCTGTCTTAGTCTGCTTTGTGTTGCTCTAACAGAATACCAATACCACAGACTGGGTATTTGTGAGGAAAATAAATTTATTTCTCACAGTTCTGGAGGCTGAGAAGTCTAAGATAAAGATATCAGAACCTTATAAAGGCCTTTCTGCTCTGTCTTTTCATGGCAGAAGTCAGAAGGGCCAGAGAGGGCAAGTAAGGAAGACAGCGAGAGATAGCAAGTGACAGCTGAATTCATTTTCATACCAAGATTACTCTCAAGATAACTAACTCATTCCAGCAACAATGGCATTAATCCATTTATGAGGGCAGACACTTCATGACTTAATTGCCTAATAGGCCCTACTTCTCAACTGTGCATTAGGGATTCAGTTTCTAGCACAAGAACTTTAGGGAACACATTCACACTATAGCAATCAATACATAATCTCACAAGGTGTCTAAATGTACTGTGTATAATGGAACATGAAAATTGGAATGATGACATCTTAAAAGTTGTAAATGACATTAGGGACATTGAAGTCCATTCTACTGTGTCTTCTTAACTTGTAGAAGCAACCATTCCACCAAGTCTGAGGAAGTTTGTCCTGCTTTGACTGAGGAAACTGTAAATGCCCTTTCCTGAGGTAATTGCTTTGCAAGACACTGCTGATTCTCCTTAGAATTTACTCCTACCCTCCATCTTAGCTTCTAGACCCATAACTACACCAAAATCCAGCAGATCCCAAATGATAAGGTACAAAGTACAACCCCTGAGCAATTGTACTATATATCAAAAGAACACCATTATTTTTTTCAATTCATACTGACAGAACTCTGAGGAATACGTGTTAGAATGGATATTAAAGATTTAGAATATTGGTGGAAAAAAACATAAAGTTGGATCAGAATGAATTTACTGAGATAGATCCACTAAGCAGATCATCGATTCATTGATTTAGCTGAAGGGGTTAGACAGCTCTAACAGTTTGGTAATTTGGTTGGCTGAAACTTGAATCAAAGAGTGGCCTATACTCAATGAATTCAAATGTAAACATTGCCTTTGAGTACTGTAAAGGGTACTATGCAAAATCTTCCCAAAGTATTAGGGACATTGGAATATTACAAGGGACTTTTTATGTAAGAACTGCTCACCCATCCCAGGAGAGAGCAGAGGACACACCTTTCACCATGACTATGAGAAATACATTTGTGAGGGGAGCACCAGTGTTTTGTGCTGAATTATGCCCCCTAATTCATATGTTAAAGCCATAACCCTTAATGTGCTAGTATTTGATAATGGGGCCTTTGAGTGTTAATGAGGGTTAGATGAGGTCATGAGGGTGGAGCCCCATGGTAGAATTAGTAGCCTTATAAGAAGAGATGCCAAAGAGCTTTCTCACTCACTCTCTCTCCAAGCAGGAACAAAGAAGTCATGTGTGCAAACAGTAAGATGTGTGCAGCTACCTACCAACCAGGAAGAGAGCCCTCACCAGAACTTGACCAGGCTGGCTCCCTGATCAGACTTCTAGGCTTCAGAACTGTGAGAGAATACATCTCCATTGTTTAAGCTACCCAAGCTATGATATTTTGTTATGACAACCTGAGCTATCAAGTATCCTTGAAGAGCTATGTGGTTACTCTTCTTTGTAGGTCACAAACTGCAATGGAAACTGCAGTCATTGAACTGGGATTCATAAATGCAATGGAGATAATTGGATCCTGATGTGGCAGGGGCAGAATATTAGCATTTACTCAGCAAAGCTAATGTGGTTATGAATATATTAAAGGACAGGAGCTTCAAAGCAATAATTATAACAGTCTGACTCACAGAGACCTATGGCATTGACAAGTTAATCATGGTGTCCCTTGAACAGAAATTATCAGTCTAATAAACTCACACTTGATCTCTTTAAGCAGAAGAGTTCTAGGTTAAATGAACAGAAGTTTAACTTAAAACTAAAAAACAATGAGTCAGGAACACTCAATCAATTCTCAGATATGAGATACTTTACATACCCAGAATCCTTTGAATTAAGGGAAGGCCAGGCCCTCCTTGAGGAAGGGCTCTACTACATTCCCCAAAATTTACACAATTAATCTTAGTCCATCCTTCCCCAAATGGATCTATTGCCATTTACCAGGGTGGATAAGCATTAGGAAAAGAAAAATAATCTGGATTTTAAGAGATTACTGGACACTATCTCAGAAATGAGTCTCATTTTAGAATAACAAAATCCAGACCCAAGACCCAAGTATGGTCCACCAATCATACCACGGGCTTTTAAAGCTCAGGTGATCAATGGAGTTCTAGTTTAGGCCCATCTCACAGTGAGCCTAAGGTGTCCCTAAACTTACCCTGTGGTTATTTCCTTGGTTCTGAAATGAGTAATTGGAATGGATATACTGAACAATTAAAAGAATACCTATACTGGTCCCCCTGATGTGTGGCCTTAGGGTTATTATGGTGTACCATTGGAAGCCACCAGAACTGCCTCTATTATAGAAAAAATAGCAAACTGTTGTCACTATATTTCACACAGTATTGCTTCTGATAAAGGAACTCACTTCACAGAAAATAAAATGTGTCAATAGACTGATGATCATGCAATTCATTGATCTTACCAGGTTCTCCATCATCTTTAAGCAGGTGGATTGATAGGCAGATGAAGGGCCCTTTTGAAGACTCATTTACAGTACTAACAATGTCTTAATACCTTGGAGGCCTAGTATAATGGCTTCCAGAGGCTACATATGTTCTACATATAGATCAGCATTTAATATATTGTGCAGTTTCTCCCATCGTTTGGATTTACTATTCACTAGTCAAGAAGTCAAGAGGTAGAATAGTACCACTACCCACTACTTCCTCTACTGATCTACAGGCAAAATGTTTGCTTCCTGTCCCCTTCAGTCTTCTCTTGGACGGATCTAGAGGTCTTAATCCCAAAGGGAGAAATGCTTCCATGAGGAGATCCAACATTGTTTCTCTTGAACTGAATTTATGGTGGCCATTTTGTGACATAGGACTTTTCATGCTCCTGAATAAAAAGGAAAAAAGGGGGGATGGGAATTTGGGATTGATTTTGTTTATCAAGGTGGAGTGGTCAGGAAGTTGGACTGCTCCCACACTATGGAGATAAGTAAATGTACATCTCAAACACAGGAGATACTCTAAGGCCTCTCTTAGTGGCTATCATGTCCTGTGATTAAAGTCTGTAGAAAATTGCAATTCAATTTAGACAAAACTGCTAATGGCTTAGACCCTTTAGGAATGAAGATTTAGGTCACACTATCAGGCAAAGAACCGTACCAGCTCAGGTGCTTACCAAGGGCAAAGGGAATGTAGAATGGATAGTGGACCAAAAATAGTTATAAATACCAACTGTGTATTGTGACTAGTTACAGAAATAAGGACTGTAAATGTTTGTGCATATGTGCACTGTGTGTATAATACTTTTGTTTCTTCAATTTTTTCCTTTTATTGCCTAACTTAGATATATTAAAATAGTTTACATTACAGTACTTAAGTTGCATATTATTAAAGAGAATAGTGAATATCAACCACAGAATTTGAATATTTTACTGGGAAAATGTTTACTATGTTTTTGGTTATTTGTGGGGCATTTATGTCATGTTCAATGGAAATGTGACTTTGATATTATCTTTTTTTAGAGATTAAGTGTAGAGGTGTGCATGGGTGCCAAGTTGACAAGCCCATTCTATGAAGTATAACAAGAATGAAAAAACAAGCACCATATGTACTCACCATCAAATTGGTATTAATTGATCAACACTTAAGTGCATATATGACATTAATTGGGTGTCAGGAAGGTGGGAGAGTGGAATAGGGGGTGGGTATACTATCACCTAATGGTGTGGTGCACACTGCCTCAGGGATGGACATGCTTGCTTTGACTCAGGTGGGGCAAAGGCAATATATGTAACCTAAACATTTGTACCCCTGTAATATTCTGAAATATATATGAAAGAACTATGATGGTCAGTTTTATGTGTCAACTTGGCTAGGATATATTAAATAGTGCCTGGTTATTCAATCAAACACTGATCTAAGTGTTTCTGTGAAAGCATTTGCAATGCAATATGTACTATCGCTTGACTTTATGTAATAGAGATTAATCTGGGCAGATCCGAGCCAATCAGTTGAAAGGTCATAGGAGCAAGATTGAGACTTCCCAGAGGAAAAAGAAATTCCATATGTGTACTGCAGTATCAACTCCTACCCAAAAGGTTCCAGCCTAAGAATTTCAGGCTTACCTATCCAGCCCTCTAATCACATAGGTCAATTCCTTGCAACAAAGCTCTCTGTCTCTCTGTCTCTCTCTCTCCCTTTCTCTCTGCCTCCCTGCCTCTCTCTGTCTCTCTCAGTGTGTGTGTTTTCTGTTTCTCTAATGAAGTCCTTTTCAATACAAAGAAGCCAGTGTTCCTACTTCATAACACAGTATTTTTGTTGTGTGTCAGGAGCATAGAAATAAATTTTCATTAAAATATGTTCACCCCAATTAAGAATCAGATATTTGCATTTAGCTCTCCTTGGCCTGTCTACTAGTAATACTGAGTAATATACCATTCCTTGAATTCTATAATATCCCAAATTTTTCATGTGCAAGGACATTCTTATTAGATATTTGATCATCTCCTTTTACTTATATGTTGCAATACTAGCAACAGTGGAGCTGAGCCTTTTCCTTTTCCAGCTTTTAAGATTTACATAGTTATGGTGTTTAACATATTTATGGATGTTGGCATGGGTACACATTGATATAACCAAAATTAATGGGATGAAATTTATGGAGTAACTAAATATTATAGTTTTCTTCAGTCTATGAGGGATATGTCTTATACTGAATTTATTTGTATTAATTAAAAACATAATACATTAGTATATCTTGTATATATTAATTGAATATAATTTAAGATACCAAATATATACAAAGGGCAATTAGGATTATCAAATAAATATCAAGTAAAAACTTTCTCTGATGTATCTTTGAGGCTCTCTGCACCTACCTTCTGTGATAATACATCTACCATCCATAGAAGGTGGATTTTTAGGCTCATTGGACAGAAATAGAGAGGAATATTGTTCAATACATTGTAACTTCCATAAATCTTTGTAGAAGTTTATTGATTTGAGTTGTGCCAGAGATACAGTATTTCCTACTCTCATAATGCCAGTAGACACAAAAGATAGAACAACTAATCCATCAAGCATCTTTTTTTCCCCATTATCCGGTAAAGGAGGGTAGGTAAAAGGTAAGGTGGAGTTCTAATAGCAATAATGCTCAGTATATGTTTACTTCTATTATTGGGTGCCATGATGAAGCAACACTATAGCATATTTGAAAAAACATTAATTTTTCAGGTAAGAAGATCTGAATAGTCGGCACATTGAAACCTTTTTCAAATTACTTACACATTCTGAGCGTTATGTTCTTCCATAAAGAAATGGAATAACACTACCTTTCAGAATTTGTGCATTGTAAAGTGTTTGACAATTTGGGAACATAGTAAATGGTAGTTTTTTCTTTTTAAATTAATGATTATCTATTATTTTTTAAAAAGATATTTATTCGAATATTTGGTCATTGGAAGTGCAATTGATAAGACATAAAAAATAATTAAAACCCAAGGGAAAAGTTTGGCACAATTTGAACGGCTTCATTGGCCAACCCAGAAACTTTTAGTCAAATTTTAAGCATAGCTTTACTTAGTAAAGTAAGATTTCCTAAGTCCTCAAAGAGCCATAATCACTCAATGATCATTATGTTCATGTTTATGTATGACCCTGTACAGCAGTAATAAGTTAAATTCTGCCTCTACTGGAGTGTATTTTGGAGAATGTTTCAATCTTAAAAGATGCTGTAGCAAAACAGGAAACAAACAATTGTCTTGTTTGACAATCTTTAGAATCAGATTATTTCTTGTAAGCTATGGGAGTTTGAAGGAACACATACTAGCAGGTTCTGAAAATAAATGGTAATAGCTCTTTAAAACATTTCAGGCTGATAACCAAGAAAATTTAAGAATTGTCCCACCATAGTAGGTAGTAGGGAAAATATTGGAAGCAAATAGAAAGGAATCCCATAGAATATGAGTCTCTAAAATTAGATTAAAAATGAGGAAAATTATACCTTTCTTTTTAATCAGAAAAATAGGCTATAGCCTACTACTAAATTGCATTTTGATTTTGGTTAAGCCACTTATTCATATGAGCCATACAATTCAATTTTTATATATGAAATGAGCATTCTCTTGGGATCTAAAACTTTTCTTATAATTTAAAGTTCACATCAGTTTAATAATATTGATTAATTCATTCAAAACTATTTGTTATGTTTACACTTTATGAAAGGCATTGTTTTAGAGTCAGGAATCTATTCATTTGGAAAAGTGTAGTCAACAAAGCAGACAAAATTCACTTCTTAAGGAACTTAAATTTTAGTAAGAGATGTAAAAGTAATTAATTAATTGAGCAATGATATAGAGTACCTCAGATGATAAATAAGATTACGGAAAGAATTAGAAAGGGACAGGGATTTTAAATATAAATAAGGAGATCATAATGTTCTCATTGAAAGGCAGCAATTGAGCAAAAACTTGGAAATATTGAGCCAATAAAAACACTAATAATTGTAATAATATCTTTAGCTGTATTTTAGCAATTTATTGAGTGGTTTCCATGCATTAGGTGCTTTGGTATGCAAGTTGCATGCAGCTCCTTAGTTAATGTTTACCATAATCTCATTTTTATATAAATTTAGGAAACTGAGATGCAAAAGAGTTAATTAACTGGCCCAAAGTCACAGATCTTCTTGTCTGTTGTGAAGTTGGAGTTTGAACCTAAGATTATTGAACCAGATTCTATGCTCCTACAGTGAGTGCCTTAATTATATAAGTGGGTAAGACTTTAACATCATAAACTTCCTCAACATCTCTAAAAAAGGAGATCTTTGTGGAAAACTCTGGAGGATAAAAAAACAATCTTCAAATATTTCCAGTGGATGTGACATTCTCTATTTGAGAAACATACATCCTTTACTCACGTCTTCCCCTTGTTTTTTCTCCGGCTTTATTCTCTTTATGAGGTTCTGTAGTATCTCATAAACAAAACAAAACAAACAAGCAAACAGCTTCTGAAAGGCTCTACATATATGCCTTCCTTCTGGTTCCCATTAAAACTTTCTTTGCTTTATTACCTGTAACTTTAAGGTGCAACAGCCAAAACTGTAAAATGAGACTATTTATCCTTTCCTAAAATTTGGTTCACACATTGTAAACAGCTTAATTTGAAAATGGCAGAATCTTTCTATTTTGTATTTCTGGACTGTCAGGATCTAATTAATTATTGGTTGAAAAATTTTAGTTTAAGTCATAAGTGTTGTATTATTGATATTTACCCCCAGGCCTATTTCAAAAGTAATCATTTTAAAATACAAATTTCCCATCAATATGTTAGGAACATGACTAAATATCTGTTAATGAATGGACAAAATGTGTTCCAGTCTGAGGCAGGTTACAAAATTATATTATAATTTAATGTTGCTGGTTAATTACATTTAATAATAATGACAATTGAGAACCAGAATATAATTATACATGATGAAAAAAGATGACCCCTTACAAATAAATTATATTTAAACATTTTTATTAAAGACATGAGATATTTGTTTGTGATATTGTCACTGTAAATGCTTCCTTATAAATCTTGTAGTGATCATATCATTGAATAATAAATCATACTAAAATTTGGCATTACTAATTTTTGTTTGTAAAATAATACTATTTCCAAGTAAGGGAAATAAATTATTAGTGAGTTTAAAATATGATGATTTTTATCTCAGCATCAATAAGAACTTTAGGGGATGTTTCATTTTGTACCATATATCAAATCTGGCATATCTTAGAATAAACATCTTAGAATATAAAATAATGAGGAGGCATGATAGGGACTATAATATTACATATTTTTTATTGTCATTGATTTTTTAAAACTTCTTCACTGAAATGATGTTATGAGTATGCAATTAATTAAGGTTTGATAAAAGATGGATGATGTGGGTGAAATCAATATTTTTATCCAGAAGTGTCTTGAATTTGTCAGGTATAGTAGGTTGAATGGTAATCCCCCTCCCCAAAATGGTAAGTTCATATCAAATCCCTGGAACCTTTGAATGCTACCTAATTTAGGAAAAGGATATTTGTAGATGGGAATAAATGAAGGATATTGAGATGAGGACACCATTCTGGCATATCTAGGTTGGCTCGGATACAATGACAATTGGCTTTTGAAAGACAAACAGAGGAGAGACACACAGAAGAAGTGAAAAAGGCAATGTGAAGACAGAGATTCAAGTGATGCAGCCACAAACCAAGAATGACAAGGATTGGCAACAGCCAGTAGAATCCAGAGGAGGCAAGGAGGGATCCTTTGCTAGACTGGCCTACAAAAATGTTAGAGAATAAATTTCCATTGTTTTAAACCACCAAGTTTATGGTAATTTATTACAGCCACCATAGGAAACTAATACAATTTTTCAAAAGTCAGATAGACATATTGCATTTTTTGGATGGAAAAAGGACTCTCTCCACAGCCTCCCAGTGTTGGCAAAATGGGCTAATGATGAGATTATTTGTGGAACTGAAAATATGGACTACTTATCATTAATAAATATCTAACTATGACTGCTACAAATGTCCAACCTAATGGCAGCAATGAGCATGCTAAGCTTTTTATATGGCAACCTGCTCAAGGAGGATAGCCAGCCGTTAAGCGGCATAGAGATTATACTGGAGACATTTGAGAGACATCAATAGATAACTACTTTGGATATGAATTTACCTTCCTCACTCAGAGGCCTCCTCTAACATCATCTCATTACTTAAATGTTTCATCTCTCAGCATGGAATTCTATGCAATATTAACTCACATGAAAGAACGGTTGGGACAATGGATTCTTGACAATGGGATGATATATCACGATATATCACAATATTCAAAAACACTTGACCATAATGGAATGGCCTAATCAAGGCCCAGCTAGGATGCCAACTCAGGAAAAACACCCTGTAGTATTAGGGTATTACCCTCCAAGACACAGTATATTTGCTGAATACTTACTAATATATGGTGCTGGAATATTGGCTGCTCCACCATTGTTCCTACTGACACATTTCTAGAATTTATGCTTCTCAATTCACAACCTTAGATTCTATCAGCTTGCATTGATGATTTCCACAAACTAAAACATTCTTTCTAAAACTGAATAGTTATTACAATAAATTTAAAGATGAAACTATCTACTGGATACACTGAGCTTT
This sequence comes from Mirza zaza, assembly GCA_008750895.1. Classification (NCBI taxonomy): domain Eukaryota; kingdom Metazoa; phylum Chordata; class Mammalia; order Primates; family Cheirogaleidae; genus Mirza; species Mirza zaza. The sequence continues at coordinate 45,585 of VSMD01130707.1, forward strand.
TTATCCCATCTGACAAAGAGATTACTATGTTAACCAACAAGAGGGCCTATTCTTAAACCCAGAGATTAATGGATGTGGCTCCTAATATTTTCATGTACAATGATAATGGTAAATAGACAATTGCAAAAATTGTTGCTTAATGAGGGCAAAGAATCTAAGAGCTAAGGTCATCCATGAATGACCTCATGTCTCACTACAAGACAAATAGCTGAGGCCAGCCAAACTGTTGATCAAGGATGAGAAAAACTGGAAATAGAAGTGGAGGAATAAGGTGACAAATACCAGTTATAATCTTGGGACCAGCAAAGCAGCATGATTTATAGCTACCAAATCTCTTGTCTCAAGTTTTTTTTTTTTTTTAAATAAATCCAGACAGATAAATACCATGAAAGTAATTACTTGTGCTTTTACCTTCCTCTTGGGCAGGAAGTGGGCATCTTGTTTTCATTAATACAGAGGCACCCTATTGTAGTATGAGAGCTAGATGTAATGGAAAGACAGACGTAAAGTTGTGTGATGCAAGGAGTGAATTATATCAGAAATTTCTTGTTTCCTATCATCTTGCCCTTACTTTTCACTGAGGTCTTGGCAATATTTTCCAGCCTTGGTGATCGCCTGTCTCTGTTACTAAGTAATTCTAAGTAACTTCATCTGGGCACAACCAGAGAATACCTTACCTTTAGCCTATAAACCTAGAACTTTTTTATTGACCCCAAGTAACCCAATAATACTGATCATATTTAAATATAGCCAGACAGTACAATGAACATACATGAGGGAAAATTTTGACCATGAAGAGACAAGAGATGGCAGATAAGTCTTCTCCTTTATCCACCATGAAACACAATTCTTATATACCTCTTAGAAGAAAATATCACAAGATTAATCTCAAATTGCCTTTGATGTCAGATAGTGACTCACCCATTATACTTTTGCATTTATTTTTCATATTTCCATGTCTGTCATACCAACATAATATTAAACATTGTAAGAAAATAAAATGACATTTAAAATAATGAAGACAGAACACTTCAGAATCAATTTTTTAAATGTTCAAAGTTATAACAAAGAAAATTTTAAAGCATCTTTGAAACACAAAAAGAAAAAGACATTTTTTATTCTTGGATAGAATACAATAAAATTCTGAAGATGTCAATTTTTACCAAGTAAAGTGAATGTGTTTCACAATCACAATAAGGAATAACAACAAGTTTTATTTTGGAGGGAAATATATTAATATATAGTCCTGTATTTCTACCAAAACATACACATAGCAAGAATAGGTAGAAAAATCTTAAAATAATAAGTGGATTTATTTCTGTCAGATACAAAAATGTGCTTCAAATTCTCTATAATTAAAACACCGTGTTTCTGACGTACACTTAGATAGACTAAAGAAACAAAATCGAAAGTCTAGAAATAGAAATGAATGTATTCGAAAGTTTTGTGTCTGATCAAATTAGTACATCAAATCACTGGGTAAATACTAGACATAGTATTAAACGTATTGGAACAGCTGAGTAGATTTGGGAAAAGCAGATCAAATTTGTTCTCACATGCAAATATATAAGAACAAGAACTCAAAATGTGGAAGAAGAAGGAAGGAAAGAAGAAAGGAAATATTTATGCAAGTACTGGAAAGAAACATCGGTGAATCCTTTTATAACTACAAAAACATTTCTATGAGGTAAAACCAATACAATAAAAAAATAATATATTCAACTACATAAAAAACATGAAAGAAGAAGATTAGAACATTGGAAATATTCAGTAAAAACACAATAAAGTGGTAAAGTGGAAAAATATTTGCAACATACAGTACAGAAATCATTACTAATAAAAACAAGTGTATCTATTTAAACGATATGCATATTCTATATATATCTATATATATACACACATACATACAAGAGAAGAAAGAAGAATGCATACTGAGGTATATATATGAATAAGAAAGAAAATGAAAGAGAGCTATGCAGACATATATGTAAGCTTACATTTTTTTAAAAAATCAGAATAATTATTCAAAATTATCATATTGCTTACCAACAGGACTTAAATGGATGGTGAAAAGGATAAGGACAGAAGTGAGACTTCTTTCAATACATCCTTTATATAATTTTGACTAGGAAAATATGTTAATGTTTTATATGATCAAAAAATTCTAAAGAATAGAGAAATGCTGCACAATGAAAATGAATAAAGATTAATGGATCTAATTACACATCATATTGTCAACTTAATATCCCTAAAGAAAAGACATTAATAAAAAAATTTATTGGAACAATTTTTGTACAGTAAAGTGTAGTTATCTTAAGTGTACAACTTTATCAATTTTTAACCCTTTGCACTCCCTTGCTTTTTTCTCGATTCCTTTATTCTACTCAGGATTTACTTTTTTAAATACACCAGATTTTACAAAGTTTGGCAGTAGAATAAAAAAACTGGAATTTCTTTTCATACAAACTTATTTATTTGGATTTTTTAATATTTCAAATTATTGATACATTCAAAGAGTAATTTTAATCTCTATAATTTTTGCTAACCGTGTAGAGTCACACTCGACATCCGAGTGCAAAGGGTTAAAGATATATGCATCTGTGTATATAGATACATCAACCCATTTAAGTGTCATAAAACCTGTACATAGTCACTCTCTAGGGGAAAATTGGCAGATTTTTAAACTTTTACTTGGTAGATATGTTGTCAGAAAGGTATTTGTGTAATAATTCAAAATACTTTTATGTGTTTTGTAGCATAGGGCAAATGAGTTAGTCTATTGTGTTAGGGACACAGTTTTTAGTGTAGAAGATGTATAATACAGATGTGAAATGTGGGAAGAAGAGGGAAAAGTCATGTGGTACTGGATTTAATATCCAGTATCAGTATGAACTTATAATGCTTTATAAAAATAATTATCTTAATTCTAGACTCTGAATTGTGCTAAGTAGTGACATCTCATTAAGAATTAACATATCTTGTGTGCAGAATTGGTGTCTAAATATTATTCCCCACCTAAATGAATCAAAATTCCTCAGAAAAATGTTTCATTCCAAGTCTTAGGCAGAGGAAGTGTAGGGGAACCTGGAATATGTTTTGCCAGAAAGTAAGAAAGTATGCAAAGGAGGATAGGATCAGTTCAAAAGGACAAGATATGCAGATCAATAGGGCTGCTATCACCCAAATTTGGAACAAGCACTAGAGAATATTTTTTACCAAATATTCTAAAATAAAAAATGTCAGTAATATATTAACACTCAACAAATAAAATAAGAATCCATGAGTCCACAGCAATATAAATGAGACAGAAAGAAAAGTCATTCCCTAAAATATTAATAGAATATAGGCTAATAAATACTACAGGAATAGTGCAATTAGATAATCATCAATTGTCAACTAAAATAGAAATAATTAATCAGGCAATATTCATTGTAGCGATAATCACCAACTGATGTTAAAATTATTAGGGAATAATTTATATTTATAGCATTTAATTCATATAAATTCATAATTATAGTATTTATTTATATTTATAGTATTTATTATAACATTTACAAGGGAAATTTGGTAACTTTACATTGAATAAAGATGCCAGACAGACCTTAACTATGTGATTGAAGTCACTTATAGAAAGAATCAATATTAATTTCCTAATGGAGATGGTTATTCTGTAGGACATTTTCTTTCTTTTTATGATATACACACTGAAGTATTAGTGATAGTGAGGCATTATGTCTGAAACTTACTCACAAATAGTTCCCCTGCAAAAAAGTGGAGGTGGAGAGAAGAATGGGGTCGGGGAAAAGAGAGAGAAAAAAAAATAAATATATTAAAATGTTAAATAGTGAAGAATCTGGTTGTGGGATATATTGAAAATTATTATACCTCATGCTTATTTATTATCATGAAATAAGTACATAAGGATAGATATGGAAAAAAAATCTCATCTTTGTACCACTTTTCATTCCCAACATTAAGAAAATAAAGGGATACTTAATTAATTCCATTTCAAACATTAATAATATACCTTTCCAAAGGTCTGGATACAATTAGAATGTAGCTTTGTTGTATACCTTGTGCCATGTGAAATGCATATTGAGAATGTCTAAAGTTATAGAAATAACTGATATTTTTGTGAGGTATTTTTGTCTCTGTCCTTCTATACAAGTTTATCAGTAAACAATACATTTTTTAGAAGTGTCTAATTCTGTTTAAAAACATCCTATATAGACTGTTATTATTATAATTATGATAATAAGAGTAATAAACTTGGACACAAGAGTAATTTTCTTGACAATTAAAATTATGTTGATGTTGTATTTATAGCTAAATTGCTTATTTAAGAACCGAGTTTTTTTTTTTTGGTCCAAAACTCTTAAGTTAATAAATCCACAGAGAGAATGAGCACAAGGTCTTTAACATTGTATAAGGATATTTTAGGTATTTTTAGTACCTTGTGATTTAATGCTATTGATATGGAAAGCTGTGAAAATAATAAAAATGTGGATTTGAGATAAGACAATTGTTTACTGATAGATTAAATTTAATTTGTGATTGAGAAGGAATTATTTTTACCACCTTTTCATGTGTATATACTATCTGCTGAAAATTATAACATGAAAATATATATTTTAAAAATATCACATAAAAACCAAGCCATGAGGGAATGATTTTCGCCCAAATGTAAAGCTGTCATGATTTTCACTTTGTTTTTATTCTACTTACTCGAGGGTGCTGGCGGAAATATCCTGTGCAAGCAAGCTTTCCTGCAGCCATCATTGAACACAGAATGAGGCAGAGCCATTGGTAGAGATCACACAGAACCTCTTACTTTCCTGGGATGCTATTTCTCATTTAGAGAGAGTATCTCTATTATAAAGAGACAGAATTATAATAGCATTACCTCTCTGAAAGGGGTAGGATCCGAGATGGATCACTTTACTTCAATTCCTATTTTACAAAATATTCTCATAACATCTATAGTACCACACTTGACATTTTTTAAACTAGGCTGGGACTGCACCATTGAGTAAATTTCACTAAAAGTATTAAAAGATCCATCATTGAAAACACAATTCTACCATATTTAAAACAAAATTCAAGATATATTTTGATCTCAAATGATTTTGTCCTTCAGTAATTCTACTTTGTGGGTGCAAATCAGTGTGCCCTTTAAAATGGAAAGATATTTTCTTCTAAAATAAATTACTAAAATGTTTGTTATCATTATTCCTCCTAATTAGTTCCTTATTTCATGTATCCATGTGCTATTAAACATAATCGTGCTATATTCAGATTAACTTTTCCTGGCAGAAGTAGATGAAGGTTTTGTGAAGACTGATGTTTTGGGCAAGTTGTTTAAGAAAAACAATGCAAAATTATAACACATGCTGAGTACATATTAAACTTTTTAACTTAGAGAATATTCTACGGTAGAAAAAACGATATGTAGAAAGTCATGTAAGAATATAATTTATGTGGGCAAAAGATTAGTCTGGTACTTATGAAAGGAGAAAGCATGGCTGGAAAGATCATTTAGGGCCAAGACAATATAGTACAATTTACATGGACATCACTGCAAGATTTGCACTTTAGCTATAACAAATGTTGGGGGCTTGACCTGAGGCAAATCACTTAACCTTCCTGAGACTCAGATTTCTCATTTTTAAAATATAAAATTATAGCTAACTCATTGGACTGTGATGAGGATACTAAATATATTGAATGTTAAAACACTCATTTTCCTGAAAATAGTACCTTGTAGATTAAAGGCTTAGGATGTAGAAAGTCAAAGAAAATGTACTTTCACAATGAGAAAAAGCTACGTAATCCCAAAATCATAAATATTTTTGAGCTCATCACAGAACTGAGGTTTCAAGGCAACCAGGTGAAACTCATTTTCAAAGGGTTAAATAAGCTCTTTCTAGGAGAGACCATTTCACCTCTAGAAGAGCATAAGAGAATGAGGTGGCAGCAAGAAAAGTGGGTATGAAAAACAAGTAAAATTTTAATAAACTTGTAAAGGCTGAATGTAGCCTGGAGTCATAGCTTGGGATCACTGGTTGTCCCCGACATAACTGAAATCCTCACTTACCAACTCTTTGTGAGCCTCCACCTGGTGCTCAAAGAAAAGATGGACAAAAGATGTGGAAGAGTAGCCACAAAACCCTACATACTTTCTGAACCTTTTCAAACCTATCATAAGAAGCAAAAACCTTATGCCCTTGAAGCTGGGGCATAAAACCCACTACAACTACAAAAACTACTAGTCTCCATTTCCAGATTACATGAATGACTACATTTATCAATGAAAACTCTAAACCTCCTGTACTCACCTCCTAGACTAAAAATTACCAAGATACGTTGTCTCTTAATTGCTCCTTTATTCCACACCACTCACTGTAAATCAGTCTCTCATATCCCTAATCCTCCCCAGAATCACCTGGTACACCCCCAAATTCTATAATGAGCACCTTCTAGCTCTCTCTTTCTGAGATGCTAACAGCCTTTCAGCTCCACCTCACTTGTAAAATTTTAAAAAAAGTTAGTAACATCCTTAAGTTTTTGTGATGATTTAGTTAGAAAATACTCTTAAAGAATTTTAATCTCTATTTGGTAAACTATATAGTTTATTTCAAAAATTTAATAAAAATAAAATGGGCTGGGTATTGCAGCTCATGTCTATAATCTCATCATTTTGGAAGGCTAAAGCTGGAGGATTGCTTCAGGCCAAGAGTTTAAGATCAGCCTGGGCAATAAAGCTAGACCTTATCTTTACAAAAAAAAAAAAAAATTAAAAAATAAAAGAAAGTAAGACATAGTCTGATAGAAATTGCTTAAATTATCCTGAGCTTATTTAAATTCCTTCTAGAATACCTACATGTTTAGGTAAAATTAAGCATTCTTAAAAACTAGGCAACAAAAGAGTTCTATATCTTATTTTCTTCTGAATCAGTTTGTTTGGGGGCAGGAGAAAACTTCCCTTTTTCTCTCGGAAAGTTCACTGAATATCATTGACAATAGGCAGATTAATGGGAGAAAAGGCATACAAATTTATTAACATGTACATGGAAATCTTCAGAATTAAGAACCAAAGATACAAGGAAAATTGTCCATTTTTATGCTTGGATTCAACAAAGTATGGACAGCCATGTAGAAATATGATTGGACTAAAAGAGTCTTATCTAATGCTAATAGACTGAGTAGGAAAACCCAGCAATATCTATCTGTTTAGATTTTTTTAGGCCTCTCTGAGCATGCATTACTTCCTTCTGAATATGAGATAGGACTTCCTCTGGAGTGGGGATCTTATCACCTACTATCAAACAAGGTATTAACAAATATGACAGTTCCTTCATGGCCAGTTCTTACACAGAAAGTCAGAAGGGTAGTTAGAGTAATATTTTTAGGTTTTATGGCTAGCTTTAGAGAAAAGGGTTTCTGGATTTTATGGCCTACCTTGGGGAATAGGATTTCTAGATTCTGTGTTTAGCATGGGGGAGAATGAGACTGAGAGACAGATGAGCAGAAGAAGATCAGAGAAAAACTTTGCTTCTGGGGCTGTTTCTGAGGTCTTTATCTTAAGGTATTGTTTTTTAAGCTCCGACAAGTTCTATTTTATTATCTTTATGTAATGCAATCTCTTCAGTCAAAACTACTATCATCTCTCACCTGTATTAATGTAATAGCATGCTTGTTTGTTTGTTTGTTTTTGAAACAGGGTCTTGCTCTGTTGCCTGGGCTAGAGTGCAATGATATAATTATAGCTTACTGCAACCTCACACTCTTGGGCACAATTGATCCTCTTGCCTTGGCCTCCCAAAGTGCTAGGATTACAGGCATGAGCCACTGCACCCAGCCAGTAATAGTCTTCTTATTAATTTTGTATCATTTCTTTCAGTTCCAAGGTATTCTTGGTTTTAATAATTAAAAGAAAAAAAAACCTCTACAATTTTTTATAAAACTTGCTAGTTATGTCCATACTTACTTCTCTAGCATCATACTATACCACTGTCATCATTGATTTGGGGTCTCTACATTCCAACTATACAAGTCTCCTTTGGGGATTTGTGGAAACTATGCCTTCTGTCTGGAGCTCTACCCACACCAACCTGCCTCTTGTAATCAGTGTCTACATATATTTCCAAACTTCAAAAACCATGTCCTTAGAAATAAACACTGAATCCCCAGATTGGTTAGGGTCCCCTGTTGTAAATTTTTATAGAATGGAAACCTTTATGCATACAAATTATTTTTAAGTTTACATCTATTTGTATGGTCTTCTTTTATTACTTATCTTTCCCTCTTCTGTAAGATCCACGAGAGCTGAGACAATGCTTGATTTTGCAAACATTGTATTCTCAGAACTCTCTGTGTTAATAAGAATGTAGTAAACATCTTATAATCATGTGTTGACTCAACTGGTTTAACCATAAAACAAACTGCAAAATGTCACTACTTGCCCAATACACTAACCATCCATCCTTTATCTCAAAAAAGGATAGTCTTAATGTATGGCATTCTTCCCAGAATGGATATGGATGGCATTAGGAAGGCCTCTTATTATTGATTGCTTCCCTTTTAAATGGAGAGAAGAGAGATTTCACTCAGTTTCAAATCATCATTTAAATTTATACATGCTCCACAGCAGCATCAATGTCTGTCTGGGACTCAGGCCTCTCATATTACTCTCTGTCCAGCTCTTGTCTACCAAAGCAGAACCAATTCACAAGAGATCTCACCACCACAGAGCTATAATATTAGAAGTGTGCACATACTTTCCAGACATACATTTCTTATTTAGAATTTAATTACTATGGGTTCATTTTTCAAAATCAGAGTTAAATTTGATAAATTCAACATTAGTAAAAGTAAAAATATTTCTCTTGGACAATGTTGTATTGGCAAATGCATAACCTTTATATTATCTGAGCTTTAAACAAGCCAGCATGGCCTCCTCTTTTTTAAGGGTATCAAAACTTATAACAGTGTTCTATGTGAGAAATGTAAGACTACTTCAGAGCAGACCTATCCTGAGTCACCTAGAGTCAACAAACACTGTTCGAACAGATCTTTTCTGTAAACCCACCCAGTCAATGACCAGTTCAGCTTCACTTTGAGCCAATTAAAGCATTGATGCATTTACATTTAAGACTCTTTTCTTGTCTCTCCGGGAGTACTGCCAAGTGTACCTTCCTATTGTCACTGAAATTATTAAAGACTCATCAATTCTCATGTTTATGAACAATCATGCCAATTAACATTCTACATTAATGTTTGTTCACTGTTCATTTGGTGGGGACAGTGTTCTCAGAAAATAAATCCTAGATCATATTTTAGGTACTTTTGTTTTGAGATTAAGAGTACAACTCTATTAGTTCACCTCCTAACACTGGATTAATGCCTTTATAACAAATCATTCTCTTATTTTTTTAATATATTGAATTTTATATATTTTGAATATTTTAAATTTATTTTAAATATTTTATTTTAAATTTACAATATTCCAATGCTACATCTATGGTGATGTCTAACATGATTTATCACATCTTGAGTAGTGTAAGTATCCTTCAACTAGGTCTACCAGTTTCCCCAAATATATTTTATCTTTATGTATGTTTATCAGCAAACATATTGATATCCTTTATTTCCATGAAACTAACCAAAATTCCTTTATTACACAGATTGCACTAGTTAATATACTAAAATATTTACTACACCACAAATCTAAGGATACTACATACAATTAACTCATTAAATGTAGTAAACCAGACATTAAATAAACACTGTACCAAACATATATTTTTATCAGCAAAAAGGTTGTTACCACATTTCCCATACATTTACATAAATAAGAATAGATATAAAAGGCCATTGATGGTTAAATATTGTAATATTATACAGTGAGACTGGGTGGTGGGTATAGCAATAATGCAGTTACAAAAAAAATATTCTACCATTATTGGTTTCCAAGTATCCTTACATAGCTCTGGAATGACAGGGTTCATGTCTTATGTATGTTCTGTCTCCTTTGATTGTTACCATCGGGGTAATTAGCTCCACCATCCAGCTATAAAGAAAGAACAGTGAAGAACACATTTTCCAGTGCAGTACTATAAGAACATGTGTAGTTCTTACTGTTCCCTTAGGAATTCTATCCTGCCTTATCTTCCTGGTCAGTTAAATTATTATCCTAAGAACAGATCTTAGTCCATAGTTATTAAAATAGCATAGTGTTGATTTTGGATGTGAGTTCATGATTTTTTCCTAAGTTGCCCTCAGGCATATTGTTCCATCAATTTAGTGATATCCGTGTCATGCTCATCCTCCCTCCATTCCTCCACTGCACGAGTATAGATTGGTCTCAATGCTACACTGAATATAAAACTGAAAAAACTGTGTTTTCCAGGAAAAGGTTATTGTACTTTCTCTTCTTATCAGAGCATCCTCATAATTGTCCCTCCTAAAGAGGTATCTGGGATACACAGCCTCTATTATCACCCTATTTCAATTCCATTCAGTATCTTCACTGGATTTCTTCATAGGCTCCATCTACTTTTACATTGGATAATTTCACAAAGCAGAGTAAGCTTTGGCATACTAGGCAAGCTGTAGCAAAACATCGTCTCTCACAGCCATCAAACCATCTCAATGTGGTGCCTCGTTATAGCATAGTCCCTTGATACAGATGTTCCATTATTGTACAGCCTCTGCCCTGTGAGACTCAAAGGTAAAACCTCCTCCAGATTTTCTGGAAAAAACTGACTAATGTTTGAAACATAGCCCATACACTATGAAGCAAATGAGAATTCCAATAAGGTGATATTCATTCTGATTATTAAGGAGCACTGAAAATCCATTGTTCAGTTAAATTATCAATTAAATTACCATTCAAAGCTTGCAAATCAGTTTTGGTCTGATGGCATTTAGAGGAGGAAACAATGTCGATAATTTTCAGTGTCTATCACTGGAGAGAAACAACTCAAAAGCAAATGTTATTCCCTCGTTTTGAGAAGTTCTT
>VSMD01130708.1:0-23382 GCA_008750895.1 Mirza zaza
GTGTGTGTGTGTGTGTGTGTGTGTTCACACACGTTAACTAAACAGTGCAGATTTCTGACATGTTTCCCCTTGTTAAGAAGTGGGGGAAGGAGGAAGAAAGAAATTGTCTGGAGCGGAAAAAAGGGCCAAAAAATCCTTGAAATAAAATGTTTCCTCTCCACTCTTCAGTAAAGATAATGCTAAACTGCTTAGAGAGAAACGAGGGTAACAAACTCTTTTCTGGGAAGCAAACAGTCACGGTGGATGAAGCCCAGGGGCGTCTCGCCCGCAGCCTGCCTATCTGCTAGAGAGGAAGCTTCTTGGCATCAGAGCTTCCTTCTGTCTTTCAAAGAGCCCCTGGACCTTGCACCCAGCAGGAGCCAAGAGTCTCCCAAACGAAGCGTCCGTTCACCCTTCAGGGTCAGGGGCCCCTGGCCAGCAGCCCTGGAAGACACGCGTGTTCCTGAGAATCCCAGCCACCTGGGAGCTCCCTCCCGGGCAGGCATCTGTTCCTCTGAAAGCCGCGAACCGCCAACGCCCCGCAGCTTCTCCGTCTCCTTACCCGCCCCTTCCTGCGGGCACAGAACCTCCCTATCCACTTCCTCTCTTTCGTTATGGGAGGGACGATGGAGGGAGGGCAAAAGAAAAGGAAGAACAGGAAGAGAAGAGGGAAAAAAGACAGGAGGGGAAAGAGTGGGGAAGACAGCGGAGGAGAGGAAGGAGGAGGGAGAGGAGGAGGGAGAGGGGAGTGGGGAAGACTGTGGGGAGGGGAGGGGGTGTGAGAGGAGGGAGGAGTCGGGGGGGAGGAGAGGAGAGGGAGGAGAGGGAGCAGCTGGGGCAAGAGCAGGGCCAGCTGCCCGTGCAGAGGAAAGCAGGTCAGCTTCCCCCTGGCTCCCGGGCTGCCTGTTGGTCTCTCCTGTGGGTGTCAGGACACTTGGTGGCAGATACTTGAATATCAGACTCACCTGACCTGGCTTTAAAAAACCAAAAAGGATATATCAGCCCCCATCCCCGAACAGTCCAGAGATAATAAGGTTGGATGAGTTTCTAGCACTTTCTCTGAAGTTCTCTGGAAGCCCCTCCCTGTGGTGGGCGTCCTCCTCAAGCTGTCGCCCGCCTTGTCCTAGGAAGGGGGCCACGGCAGCCGTCCTAAGGGGCCAGCTTCTGCCCACTGTCAAAGAGAAGCAGTGAGCCTTGCTCCGACTGGAGCAGCCCAGACACCATCCACGTGGCCAGGAGGTGCCACGTGCTGACAGCCAGGCTGTTCCCTGGGTGTGCCAGTCCCTTGGGCTCCTTGGGAAGAAGAGACTAGTGGGGCAGCCCCTTGAGTTGGGGGCGCAGTGGGTCCCGCCCAGGCCTCATGGCTGCACCACGGTGGAGGAAGCATGGGAAGTTCCGCCTGGTCTCTGAGAGTCCTTCGAGATGTTCCAGTGAGGCTGTGTCTTTGGCAGCCTGTCGCTTCACCAGGTGGCTTCGACCTGAACATTCACATTATAGACAGGTCCAAAATGTCAGCAAGGCCACTGCAGGAACATGGCCTTGAACCTCAAGACCATTCTGCTGATTCTTCATGTTACCGAAATCCCTGTCCATGGCTAAATTGGAACATGTGCTCTCTCAATGAAAGCTCTATAATCTACCAATTCATCACAGCTGCATGGTAATGACCTAGAATGGGACATCCTCTGAATAGGATGCCAGGAAGAGACAATGGCTGCTAGGAACTTGCACTGTTCCTGAGTAGATAAGCCCTGTTTCCAAACAGATTGCACCGGGCCCCAGGTAAGACTTCCACAGCCACGCCAGGCTGGGCTCCACCCCCGCCTGGCTAAATGAGCTTGGGAAGAGTGCTTACTCAGTTTGCTCATCTGTAAAATGGGTCTAAAGAATTTAAGCTTCCTGGAAGAATGCCTGGCACCTGTAAGTGCCCACTATTGCTCTTCTGTGACATCACAGAGGGAAGGCACAGGTTCGGAGTGGGGAGAGTCAGCCCAGATACAATAGGGGGTGTGCTTGAGAGAACAGGGGGGAAGACTGGAAGGTGGGGGGAGGGCAGCTAGGAGGTGGGACATGTCGTGCTGGGTGGGGTCACACTCAACAGGATGAGGACAGACAGTGGGCTGAGAGCATTAGAGTGCAGGACTGAACAATGTCTGCTAGAGTGAGAGGGGGGGCCAGTCCAGATTAGTGCAAAGGGTTCTTGGGAAGGGTGATGGGAACGATGGCAGAAAGGCGTGTTGAGAGCAGCCTACTGAGGGCCTGGAATGCCACAGTAGGAGGATTGTCTGTCTTCCTCTCCATGCTTCAGAGTTTAGAGCAGCACGGCGATCGGGTAGATTCTGTATCACGTTGAGAATGTTCATCTGAATGTGGGGCACAGGAGGGCCCATAAGAGAAATGAAAGAGGTGACCCGGCAGCACTGTCGCTCCTGGGTGGATCAGGCTGCACGTGTGAAAGCCAGAGGCTCTGGCTCCTGAGTCCTCCCTGACCCACGTGCTTCCCCCAGAGCGTCACCCTGGGCAGAGGAGTGGTCGGAGGTCACCCCACGTCCAGGGTGCAGAGAAGAGAGGCTTTCGGTGTTCTCAGGGCACATGGCAGGGGCGGTGGGCACCATCCAGAAGAAGGCTGGGGTCTGGGACAGGAGCAGATCCGAATTAAGGGTCCTGCAACCTTGCCCGGGGGCTCCCTCTGTGGGGATTGCTCTTAGGATCGGGGGGCGGGTAGAGAGGGTAAGGGGCACAAGACCCCTGGCCTGGCCCTGACCGGTCACGACTCTGATGGCAGGAGCGCTGTACGTGGCTGGACACAGCTGGCTGGCCTTGCGGAGGTTCATCGTACAGTCCTTCGAGCAGACAGCGCCAGGCTCAGGAAGCGGCCGAGGTTAGCGTGCAGTGAGGGGTATCGGTATTTCATAAGGGTTTGGCACGTTTGCCGAGTGATTCTGGCTGTCTGCCCAGCTCTGAGTTTCCCGTTCATAGCTCCCCAGATGTGTCACTGCAGAGGGATTAAAGCCCTCGCAGGCTCTGACACAGGCGTCCCCGAGACCCCACTTTCTCCTTCCTTTGAACCTCTGCGCCGGCTGGGGCGTCTGACAAGATGTGAGCTGTCACTCTCGTGTGGCACAGACCCGGCCCAGAGCTCGTTCGGAAAAGGACAAAAAGAATGAACAACTCTATCCAGGGCTGACTTCAAAACGCACTTTTGTTTGTAATAACCGGTGTCGACTCAGCAGGCTTCATTTGGGAAAAGAAACCGTGCCGGCCGGACCACCCCGAGAGCAACCACCTCCTAGGAGGCCAGCCGTTCCCAAATGCCCCAAGCATGAACAACGGAGACAGTAAGATGGTTAATTGCACTACAGTTTTTTGCTTCTGTATTTTTCTCCTTCCCTTTTTTGGTTTATTTTCACATCGATGAGATATTTAGGAGGGAGAAATGGAATCTGATAAAAGTTAATGTTGTGTTGTTTGTTGAAACAAGATTTTAAGGATTTCTTGGCATTAACGGGGCTCTGTAGGCACATTTAACCTTAGATGTGTGTGTGAGCCATGCTAAGAAATCACCTATGATTGCTTATGCTTGATTCTATGGAAGATTAACTATGAAGTATATGGGAAATATATTTTATAACTGTATATTGCTTATAAACCGTAAACAGTTATGTGATTTGTGGTAAGTGGTAAGGATTGTTTAGTGAAGGGCATTGCAAATAAAGTCCTTTCATAATTCTGTTGATGATGTCAGAATTAAGACTTATTTTGTCATTTTCCATTAAGCTTCTACAATTTTAGAGGGTCACAATTTCACTCAATGTTTGACTAAGGCACTGCATTATTTTTTTAACAGACTTCCGTTGGTTGCATTTAAAGTGACATTGCATTGTATTGGCAAGACTTGTACACGCTTCTCTCACTAAGGGCTTCAAATGTCATTTTAAAAGCAGGAGCATTTTTTTCCCACCAGGGGCTTTGCAAATGTTGCATCTACAGCTATATAGAAGACTGTGCAGTCTCGGGGAGGGGGGGATCATAAACATTGCCCTGTATTTCTTATTGGATACCCTTAGATTTATGTCATTCCTTTTAATAGGATTGTTGTGTGTATGAATAAGAAGAAAATGGGACAGAATCTGAAAGATTAAAGAAAGGAAATAAAACAAAAAAGGAGAACAAAATGAGGTTTACTATTGAATTCAACGTATAAGTCCTTAGTGCTCTCATGCAAAATGCGAGTTTTGCACTGCGGTGTTTGTGAGGCTGTGAGGAGGTGGATGCTCCACAAGATGCAGCCAGTGACCAACCTGTCTGGTGAGTCACAGTATTGACCCAAGAGGCAACTGGAGAACAGCATGTACATTAGATGCCGAGGACTTGTGTTTACTGTAAATGTGCTGATCCATTAGGAAAAGGAAGAAGACCTGGTTGCCCAGAAAGGGACAGGAATGAATACTTCTTGACATGAATTTGATCTTCCTAATAGTGGTGATGAGTTTAGAAAGATTCTTACGGTCTTTCTCAAGACAACATGTGGTCGTTACTCTTTGAACCCACAAATGCTTTGGGGCGCAAGCAAGCCCATTAGTTTACTTAGGAGAAAAACTTGACAGGCATGGTCAAGGGATGGTGAAGATCCACTTTTAAAATATGTCCCTTAAACATTTACACAAATAGCACACGCTCATCATCAAAAATAACATTTTAAAAAGAATACATACAGACAATTTTAAATGATGGGAAACAAAAACCCATCACTGTGAGATCAATACTATGAACATTTTGGTGGGTGTATTTGTCTCTGAATATAAATTTACATTTTGAAGAAACATCTCGTACTCTAGATGCTATTTTATCACCTGCTTTTACCTCTCAGTGATATATGGCGAGCATCTTGCCACAAAAATGAATTTCCTTTTACAAAAGCTTTTTAATTGCATTGCATAATTTACTAAGTCCTGTTAGCAGATGTATTTGTTTTTCTACTATTAACAATACTAAAACTAACATCCTTGCAGCTAGATCTTTGCGTCTCTTCATGAGTTTTCCTTGGAATAAATCCCCAGAGGTGGAATTATGGGGTCCAAGGCCCTGAACATTTTTAAAGCTCTAGATCCCTGCTGCTAAATTAATCCAAGGGCAGTATTATTAATTCCTATGCCCACCAGCACTGTATGAACCCCATTTTCCAGCACTCTCACCAGCACCGAGTTTCACTGTTTTTTTAAAAAAGTGTGCTAATCTTATAATTGGCCAAGGGTATTTTGTTGTCTTAATTTATTTTAAAGAAACCCTTTGCAAACATCCTGGCATCCTATTCTGTCCCTTTGGGTTCAGCTTCTTATCTTTTTCGGTTACTCATTGCCAAAGCAGTCACCTCTTACCGTAACTTCTGCCAACCTAACTTCTGAGGAATTTGACCTTGTTTGATGTCTCTCAGAAAGTCTGCAGAGAGTGTGGAGGATTCAGATAGATGCTTTTGCTCTTTTTACTGATTGAATAACCTGCGGCAAACCTCAGCGTTTATGATTTTATCTCTTTTTAGCTATAACATTCAGAAAGAAGGCTTGTCCTACCCACCTCACAATATAGTACTGGGAATAGAAAGAGACAAGATAGAGGAAAGCTTTTTGAATAGAAAAAAGTAAAAATGCAAAATGGTGTTATTATTATTGTTGTTACTATAAAATTTATTTATAGTCTCACCTTTTAACATATATAGTTTCTGGAGAGTTGCATGCTAAAATTTTGACATTGTCTTTTAATTCTAAACTTGGAAAGTGGGAGTGTGCACATGTGACAACATCTGCCTATATTTCTTTGGTACTGAATAATAATAATAATAATAATAATAATGATAGTTAACACTTAATAGAACATTTACTATGTATGAGACCTGGTTCTCAGTACCTCACATGTGAAGTAATCATTAATATCTTATTTTGCAGATTAGGAAACTGAGGCACAAAGAAGTGTTTTGCGTGGAGTTATACCAGTAGTTAGTTAAGTTAGTTAGTAAAGACCTGGAATCCATGATACATGGGGACAGCTTCACTCTGGAGCCCATGGGTTGGTGAGGGTAGGTCTGACTGAACTTTGGAGATAATGACACATGGTTTGGGGGCCACTGGTGATGTCTGTGCTGCTTACTTGGGTATATAGTTACCATTTATTGAGTCCTCCATAAAGGAATATGCACTATTCTGGGTTCTTTACTGCAAGGAGGCTGGGATGGAGTGGAATGAGTGCTATTAATGGCTTGGGAATCAAAGGCAGCTCTGTTTCCTCCCATCTTCTCTTTGCTCAGTTGTTCCTGTTATAAAATGAGGATAAGAATATAATTTAAAATGGAATTTTACTTTTAAAAGTTTTCCATAAGATTTTAGAGTTTTTGAATTTTTTGAGTGGATGACACATCATTTATTTGCTTTTAAATCGATAACAACTTAAAAGGTTCTTCAGTGAGGTCTCCCTCTCTTCCCTTTCCTCAGATTCCTCTTTCCCTGTTCCTCACCCATAGGTAACTCTTGTTCATAGTTTCTAGCATTTTCTTTCACACTCATGGTGCACACTGTTTTGTGCCTTGTTCCACATCTGTGTGTAAGGAGCTGGATTTTCAACCTTTTGGTGGACTTTTGTTTGCAATCTTTTTGCTCTTTCAACCAATGTTGCAATGAATAACGGGCTGCCTGTGTCATTTTGCAGAAATGTTTGCAAGTTGTTGGCCAAATTCCTGGAAGTGGAATTGCCAGGTCAGAGGCTAGGTACTTTTGCATTTTTGTTATATATTTCAGAATTGCTCCCTCTGGCCCACCAGGTTATGTCAGTTAACAGCCCCACCAGGAACGTCTGAGAGAATGTTTCCCTACCTACCTGTCTGTCAGCCAGCAAGCTGGCTTTTATGAAACCTTAGTAGTCTTAAATGGTAAAGTAGTAAACTCAATGTGTTTTCTAAATGTTCCTGTCTCATATCATGACTGAGGTTGGGCACCTATGCAGGTGGCTTGAACCATTTGTGATCATAACCTTTATTCATTTAACGATTGTTTAATGAGGCTTTGCTGTGTGTCCCGCCATGGAATGCAAGGGTCACACGAAATAGCCAGGGGGCTGCACGAACCAGCACACACTGTGATTCGCACTGTGAAAGAGACAGACGGTGACTAAGGAGCCAAGGTTCACTCCTCTAGGTGAAGGGATGAGATCCGAGGCATGAGGAAGAGCTAGACAGGCAGAGGGCAGAGGGTGCAGGCAGAAAAGCCCTGCGTGAGGAGCAGAGAGAGAGGGCCTATGTGTGGCTGGAGAAGGGGGTTGGAGGGGAGGGGCTCAGGGTGAGCTGGAGACAGAGGCTGAGGCCACAGAGCAGTGGGCATTTGGGGCTGGGGTGAGGAGGTTGGATTTTGTTGAGTTTCAGGTAGATTTTTGGTCATGGGCTGAGAAGATGAGGCCAAGGTCTATAGACCCTTACCTTGCAGAATGCTCACCTGGATGACATCAGGGAGGCCTGGGTCCTTGCACAAGCACCCATTGGACTTTGTTCTGTTTGCCACAAGAGGTCATGACAGGGGTGATATTGTGTATATGGCTGGCACCCAGGTCATTGTATCTCTTGCCTAGCCCTGTCTTCAGTGTGAGACAAGTGACAAAAGCTCTGCTTAAATATGGCCACGGGGAGATTTTACAAAAATACATTCTACCCTCTTCCAGAAATAAAACTCAGTTTACAGAGGGCTTTCTTGTTCATTCCCTCGTGTATTACTAAATCGGCCTGCTGGGTGCTGGGGGGGGTCCTTCAAGAAAGCTGCAAGTGGAGCTTCTCTTATGTCCTTTGCTCCGGGTGTGGCTAGGGTTGTCTTTCCAACTTCATCGGTGAAGAATGCAGAGCTTTCCTTGGGACCACTGGGTGGGCAAAGAATATAACTGGAACCGTGCCCCCTCCCCACCAACTCTGAGCCATGGCTCTCTGTGCTTCAAAATACAGCAAAATTCCTAAAGCCTATCATCTGGGGAAGACACCAAGAAGAGGATCTCTCTCTACTACCTATCGTCTTTCATGTGGCCCCTCTGGTCCATGACTGAGGGGTGGCTTTGCATAGGAGGCTGAGTGTTGGCAGGGTCCTGGGGAAGGGGTGTGCACTGGGCCACGCCGGGGGTTCCTGGTGGCTCTGAGTCCAGAGGCACTTCCACCTTGTGGAGAAACACAGAGGACCGAGACAAAATATTGTTGATCAAACACTTAGGTCTATCTTTAAGGCAAAATTGTGTTAAACGGTTATTTGTAACCAGGGCAGAGTGGAGGTTTGTGTGTGTGTGTGTGTGTGTGTGTGTGTGTGTGTGCGCGCGCGTGCACTGAGGTGGGTGGGGAAGAAGGTCTCAGGAACTGCCGGCCCTGAGGGAGGCACTCACGGATCAGGTCTCCGTGGACACAGGAACGTCTGGGCAGGAAGTGGGAAGACTGCAAGCTCAGCTAACACTTCAACAGGCTTTACCTCCTGGTCCAGGGCAAGAGGCAGGGTTTGCTTCTGAAAAGGAGGGATTCCACAGGCGAATTCCAGGTGCTCAACCCAGACGGAATTGCCCCAATCAGATGTCACCTGGAATGGATGTTGTCCTGTGATAGTGCCGTGTAAAAGAGACAGCCAAGGAATATTTCCAATAGAAAAATCTAGAAACATATTTATAAAACTTGAAATGTGTCTGTGCTAATGATAATTGAAATAAATATTTTAGACTCATAGATTGTTAGGCTTTTGGTTTTCCTAGATCTGGTACAATAGACTGAATGTTTGTATCCTCCCCAAATTCTTTTGTTGAAACCTAATCCCTATGCGATGGTATTAGGAGGTGGGGCCTTTGAGAGATGATTAAAGTGTGAAGGGAGAGTGATGCTCTCATGAACGGGAGTAGCACCCTTTGCAGAGGCCAGAGAACTAGCCAGCTCTTTTTCTGCCGTGTGAAGATACAAGAAGTCAGCCGTCTGCAACCCAGGAAGTGGGCCCTCACCAGACACCAGCTCTGCTGCACCTTGGTGTTGGACTTCCAGCCTCCAGAACTGTGAGAAATATATGTTTGTTGTTTAAGCCACCCGGTCTATGGCAATTTATTATAGCAGCCCAAGATAGGGCACTATGTTCAATCAGTCCATGACAGTGGTATGAGTAGCTTTAAAGACCAAAATTTCAGTAAGGATTTAAGCAATTTTTACGTCTGACTCTTTGCTGAATCAATGACCGAAGGAATGAGACATTACTATAGAACTAGGTGACGCCATGTTTGTGTCATTTGTGAAAGTGTGAATCCTTTTATCATTTGAGGGGAAATTACTGGAAGATAACATGCTTAAAAGTTGCCCCCTGTCTTTTATCTAAAGATGCTGACCCTCTTATGGAGGAGTCTCTTCTTGTTTAAGGTAAGCGGTGTTGCTCTTGGTGACTGGAGCCGCTCAGTCGTTTATGCCAATGACATCTTCCAACATGGGCCACAGAACCCGCACATTCCAAAGCCATGATCGTGCCCCCTAGAGATTGATGTGGCTTCCCTAATTTGATTCCCGGAGTTAGTGAGAGGCTAGAACTTTACTGGAAATCCTGGAGCAACTATTCTTAGACTTTTTATTGCCTGTGATTTTATCTGCTGGCCTCTTGATCTCTCTTGCTCTGCTTTAGGCTGATGAGTGGCCGTCCAGTCTTGGGGGTTGTAGCAATGGCTCTTAGCCTCCCTGCACAGGTGCCCACCTCGCCTGGCCATTCTAGGACCAGCCAGGATCAGCAGTCATCCATCCCCTCCCTGCAAAGTCTGGGAGCTTTTCAGACATTGTCTGTGTTCCTTACACAGGTTTTACTGTTGTCTATTTGTTTCTAAGAAAACGGAGGCTATTAGGAGAGCTTCTCTTTAGGTCGTAGCAAATAAATAAGAGTAAGGATTTGAACATGGGATCTGTGGGACTCCCAAACCTCTTTAAGTGTCATTATGCTGAAATAATAAGGGGATCTGAAGAAAGGAAACACTAGTTTATAAATAGTTCTTTGTAAGATGTCATTGAAGTCATTGTGTATGTCTGGGCCCTGAAGTTTTTCCTAGTCTGTTCATATCAAGCATGTGATTCAGCTTCTCTTCCTGCACCTCTAAGAGGTGTTATCTGGACTGACACGTGGTACCTGTAAGCTAATTTTTAAAAAGGTATTATAGGAAAGTGTTATTTTTTAGCCTCTGAAATGGTCTGTAGATGATTTTTAAGCCAAGATGAATACAAATGAAATATATATAACAATAAAATACGAATTCAAATATAATAGGAACTCAGTAGATGTTTCTCTGGAATAGTTAGATTCTGCTTGAAGCACGTTTGTGGGGCTACCTGGTTTCACAAATAGTATCATCTGCCTGTTAAGTGTTATAAATCAATCCTATTATCTCATTCATGAGGATATGGTAGAGAAGCAGACATAGATCCCAGGACAACAGGTGCATTTTATGTTGGGTCAGGCTAACTAACATTAAAAATGTGTCTCTGGCAACCAAAAAAAAAAAAAAAAGATTCTAAAAACCATATGCAAAGATTCACAGGATATCTTTCCTGGAGGGAAAATATATGATTATAGTCAGTGGTGACAGAATGTGTACTGAAACTTAGTTGATCTGAAAAATCTCATGTGAACTTGCTATGATGCCCTCTTTGAATAAATTTCCCTCATGGTTTAGGCATTTCTCTAGATTAGCACAGTGGGTTCCTGAGCTGACTCACAAGGAGAAGGGGAGGTCACTTTGCTGCTATTGTAACAATGTGGGAAATTACACCCGGTATCACTCACCGTGCTTGGATGTTTATCATCAACCTCAAACTCTGAGATTTATTTAACCACAAGATCAAAATTATAAGTTTTTCCCCCCCTTCAACTGAAATTTTTAAAAAGTCAGTAAGGTAATATGCCATAATGTATAGAAACCAGGTTCATAGAAAAGTGAAAAATGCTGGAGGTAGAGGCAGATACTTCCTTTAGTCTGGAACTGATGTCCAGATGGTAAATTATTGTTCTAGGGAAACCTGCTATGTGGGAATAAGTCCCTGGAGTTGAGCTCTATTTTTTTAGCCTCATCCTAGTCTGCTGGATCAGTGTTGAAAATGGGTGTTGCTACCTTAATGAACGAACTCAGTTACATGCAAAGAGGACAAACATCAGCTGAATATCATCGCTCTCTGGGATGATATTCTCTGGGACATAGGCCAGTGGTTGTCAAGCCTGGCTGCATATTGGAATCACCTGGGGAGCCTCGAAAATACTGATTCCTGGACCCCACCCCAAGAGGTTCTGATGTGATAGGTCTGAATGCAGCCTGGGTTTTTTAAACTCCCCAGGTGATTATCCATGCAGTTAGTATAATGTGGGTTGAGAACCATTGACCAGAGAAGTAGACAGCCATCAGGTCAGCAAATTACCCAAGTATGCAAGAAGCTGGCTAGACCAAGGCTGTCCATAGTCACTGCCAAATCCTGCCTCCTGGGGGAATTTGGGCCTATTTTCCCAGAAAGCTTTGTCCCTGGAATTTATCGAAAGCTCTTTACTTAATAATGTGCTTTCAACTTTTTAAGACTCTGTGGACATAAACAGTGTCAACGTAGCCACTTTTGTTCATTTGGCAAATATTTAAATATCTGCTCTGTTCAAGCTGTAGTCAGTAGAGATAGAGCCTACCTTTGAGCACCTTAACTGGGCAGCAGGGAAGAGAAGAACTCAAGCAGTACAAAGTAGGAGCGGCCAAGTGCCATCAGAAGGGGAGATGGAGAACCACAAGGTTTTGGAGGAGGGGAGAGAATTGCTGGTTTCTGCTGGCCGGAGAGGTGGAAAAATCCCAGAGCACCCTTGGAAAGGAATGATGCAGTATTTAGGATGGGTCTTGAAGTGGGAGAAGCGGGGGAAGAAAGATGGTATTCTAGGTACTCCACCCAGAATCTGCACAAGCAAGGTGAGAGGTAGGGATTAGGAGAACGTGCACAGACACTGGTACGTAATAAGCCTAGGTACGTCAAGGGTAAGGAAAGAAACATGTTCCAAACAGGTGGGGTCAAGGGATATGGCGGGGCATCTGGAACACTAGATTGAGTGGTCTGGGCTTTGTTCAGGAGGGGTAGGGAGCCCTGCATGGCAGGTTTGACACCCAAGGTTGAAACAAAGGGCAAGTAGGGGCTTGCTCAGCACTATTTATCTGGCTAATCTGGATTGGCTAGAAGAAAATTGTGTTTGTGACCCACTGTCTGTTTTAACAAGGTGGAAAAGAAGCCCACGTTGGTGGCACAGTTGCAGCCTTGTCAGCTTTGCATTGAAAAGGGAGGTGAGTTACGTGAGGATAGTGCAGACCAGGAGTCCTCAGACTACAGCCCGAGGGCCACATGCACCCCGAGAAGACATTTATCCATCCCACTGGGTGTTTTTGCCACCGCTGCCTGTCCTGCTTAGCAGCCGACTTGTCCCGGGCCCACAGTGTGCATGTGTGGAATGTGCGCCGCACTCTCCAATGGCCCTCCAATGGTCTGAGGGACAGTGAACTGGCCCCCTGTTTTAAAAGTTTGAGGACCCCTGATGCAGACTTTCCCGTTGCATTGCAGCCATGGTCATCTCTCTCCTTTTCTCTAACTTCTAACACTTTCTTTGTCTCTCTCTTCAACCACCCTCCTGAGAAAGAAGTTTAAGAGCTTTTCTTCCCCTGCTCCCAACATAATGTTTGTGTTGCAACTAATAACAGTGAAATCCAGAAGACAGAAAGAAAAATACATGCCTGTTAAGAGGTTGGAGCATTAGTAAAGTATTAACACTTTTTGGCCTCATTGGCTCTTATGTAAATATGGTAACTACTTTTCTTTTTCCTTTTCAAATATAAAGATAAAATTTAAGGGTCAGGCAGATTTTGGCATAAAGGGCTGACTTTTCTGCAAATGACATGTCTGGGTTACCTTCATTGCATCTAATTGCTGTTCAATATATTCTGAGAATTTTATGAGAAAGTTGGTAAATACTGCTGTGATTCAGCTCAAACTTAGAGAGAGATCAACTTCCCTGTAGTTGAAATCACTTTGTCTAAGTGTGATTTTAAATTATCAAAAAGTATTTACTGAGTTCTTTGCACTGTGTTAGAAATGTTAGAGAATATAAATAGCAGTAACCATAGTAACAGGAAAGTCGTCCATTGTCCTAAAAAACTCCCTCTTGAGTTCGCTGCTCCTTCCATTGGGGGAAATGATGAACTCATGTTAGCAGACTTTCTATTCTCAGTCCTAGAGTTTTCTTTACAACCAAGCGAACATTTCCCTAGGTAAAATTTGCATGTCTCTAGTTTCTCAGTTCCGCTTCTTACTGTTCTCACGTTAATTCATAATTCCATTGTGATATGTGTTTGACGGAGTTTGAAAGAATCAAAACAAAGGGGGAAGAAAAAAAATCACTTTTAAAAGGTAATGCTTAATTCAGCATGTGAATCTTAGACACACGACTAAGAAAATAAAATAGTGAAAGATCTTAGTTTTAACATCTTGGTTTTAAATATTGGGCAATGTTGTCTTATACCTCCACCTTTTCTCATCAACCCACATGTCCAATCTGGGATTAGGAAGACATCCGTACTCAATTTATGTCACACCTGAAATCCTAGCACTTCCTCCATCTATTTCTGGGGTGACCAAATGACCCCACAAAGTGCTGACTAAGCGCCAATCACTGCCATCTGTATTTACCATCCTGCAAGGTGAGCACTGTTGTCCCCAGGAACAGACGAGGGAAGTGAGACTGAAAAGGGCCACAGGACAGAGTGGGTCTGGAGGTCACCTCAGGCCTCTCCTGTCAGTGATTTAGTGACGTTTGCGGCATCTACAGACACGGTCGTGTGTTGCTTAGCTGTCTTGCGACATTACAAAATAAAATGGATGCGCATGTTACTGTTTAGTTACTTCCAGCTTCTCCTTCAGTTTTTTCTGTACTCAAAGAGCTGTCTTTGGATCTCCATCCTGTCTTCTGACATGTTCTCTGCTTACTTAGTTATTGAAGTAAATCTCACCTTATTCCAAAGGGAATTTTAGGCAGCCCGTTACTTGCTTACATGTGGTCCAAGTCTGTACAGCCCCCTCGGGGATGTGTGCTAAGGATTTCTCAGAAACGGTGTTTGCATGTGTGGGAACACCGCTGACCAGAAAATATTGACACTGTCCCATTTTCTGGGCACTTGAGTTTCAAGCGTTAAGACCTTGGAAGAGTACCAAAGCTGTGATTTCCTAGGGGTTTTCCATCCAAATCAGTCCTCTGGCATGGTAAAGAATGTGTTTGTAAAGTATCTGGAAAAGATGTGTGTGTGTGTGTGTGTGTGTGTGTATATATTTCTTTTATCTATATGTATAACATATATATGTTACTATACATATAATAACATAATAAAAATATATATTTGGTCTCTGCCCCTGGTTTCTGGCACAGAGCTAATCTCTTCGAATTTACCAGGTGACGAAAGCATCTTTTGTCAACCCTTGATGGGCTCCTGGGTCCCAGGAGTTGGTCACCCGAGAGACCAAGCCATGGTTAGAAACTTGGAGTTTTCAGCCCCGTTCCCTATCCTCCGTGGAGAAAGGAGGGACTAGAGACTAAGTTAATCATTGGTCATATCTAAGTAATAAAGCCTCCATAAAGATCCCTGGACTACAGGGTTCAGAGAGCTTCTGGGATGCTGAGCACGTGCAGGGTAGCCGACCTGGAGAGGGCACAGAAGCTCCACATCCCTTCCCATGTACCTTGCCTATGCATCGCTCCATCTGGCTGATCATGTGTATCCTTTATCATAGTCTTTATTATATAACAAGCTAGTGAACATAAGTATTTCCCTGGGTTCTGTGAGCCATCCTAGCAAATTACCAAAAACCTCAGGGTGTTGTAGGAGCCCTGATTCATAGCCAGCCAGCCGGATGTATAGGTGACAACCTGACACTTGCAGATGGTGTCCGAAGTGGGGAGCAGTCTTGCCCTTAACCTGAACCCTCAACTGGAGTTAGCACCAGGATTGAACTGAATTGTAGACATCCAGCTGGTGTTACAGAATTGTTTCGTGGGGAAAAACAGCCCCCATATCTGGTCACAGAGGTTTGTGGAGTGAGTATAGAAAAGGAAAAATAGTTGCTTTTTAAATCTATTTTACATATATTTTTAGATTGCTCAAAATAATTATACAACTCTGCAAGATGCAAAGAAAACATTTAGGGGAGGATAATGGTAAAAACTGTAAGTTCATGTTGAAGTTAGGTGGTGCTTTTTTTGAAGAATTCAAGCATACTTCATTAAAACGTAAGCTCCTTACTGCACTGGAAAAGTATTTCTTTGTCCATGGAGGGTTTTCCCTCTCAAAACACTTTGTATTTCTTTGTGAAGTCAGGATATTTACTATGGAATCTAAATTGCACTTCTTTTGGTCTGCTGAAAATTAGAAAATAAATATGCGGTCAGTAGGTCATTGTTTTAAACTTAACTGCGTGAGATTAACTTCTGGAACTGACCTCTAATGCCACAATTTCAGAATGCAATCGTAGCATTCATTTAAGCACCACATGTTTGGAAAGATGTATCTGGTGCCTGATGCCTTCTCAGCCTAGCAGGGATATGGTTGGAAGAGTCTTAATGAGAAATTATATAACAAGTCCAGCCTGTTAGCTCTTGGCTGTATAGGTAGATTTTTTTTTCTTATATTATTTTCAGCTTTACTGAGAAATAATTGACAAATAAAAATTGTATATATTTAAGACATAGAACATGATTTAATGTACATATACATTGTGAAATGATTAGCACAATCAAGCTAATTAACACATTCATCACTTCACATAGTCACCTTTTTTGTGTGTGTGTGGCGAGATCTCTTAATATTAACTCTCTTAGCAAATTTCAAGAATACAATGCAGTGGTATTTGGTATAGTCACCACACTGTACAGAAGATTCTTAGAACTTATTCATCTCATGACAGAAGACTTGCACTCTTTGATCAACATCTCCCTTCCCTCCCGCCTCCCCTGGCAAACACCTCTGTACCCTCTGTAAATCATTCTCACGGTCATTCATCCCCTGGCAGAGAACTCTGTGACGGCCCCTCTGGGAACTCAGGTGGACAAAATGTTCTGTCCTGAAATGGCTCAGCCTGAAAACCTCCCCCTGAGGCCCCACCCCAGCACGATTAACCTCCAGTGCTTATTTGGCTCAATCGATCTAGATCTCTCAGTGGTCTTTAAAATGAAAATATAATACTTCATCCTGATTACTATAGCGCTCAGCAAAAGAAAAGAAAAAAGAAAAAAAAAATGAAAACAGTTCAGCATGAAGACTTTGGGATGTGTGTTGTATGAATGCATGTATTTTGTGAGTGTGGGGTGTCAGCGTGTGTGTGATGTGAATTTGTGTGTGGCGTGTGTGGTTTTTGCATGTGAGGGGCAAGTGTACATTGTGTGTTGTGTATGAGTGTTGTGAGTGTTGCATGTGTGTTGTGCGTTTTGTATTGTGTGTGTTGTGGTATATTGTACGTGAGCACCCAGTGCTTGGTATATATCTTACTGGGTACCTAGTAGACATTTGTCACATGCAGGAAAGGACATGATTCCTGCCCCCATGGAGTGCATTGTTTAAACTCGCAGGTGCTTGTCAATTCCTTGGGTGTAAGACCTATTTGTGTTCATTTCTCTGTCCTTCTGGGCTGCAGGGAGGGAGGCAGTGCTGGCATAAAGGGTAGGGGCTCCGATGGGGAAAATACATTGTGTAACTAAAAACGATTTTGCTCTTAGGCGCAGGTTTCGTGAGGCAGAAACTTATTTTCTTCCACGTTCACCTTTTTTAACTCCCTTCTTTATTATGTTTGCCTTTACCGTCCATCCACGCCCTGCAGAATGTTAAGCTCCATGTTGGTCTCGATTTTGTCTAATGTTCCCAGACACACCCCAAGTACCTAGAGCACTGCCTGGTGTGTAGTCGGTGCGCAGTAAAACTTGCTTAATGATTCAATGTAAAAATAAATAAAAACCTTGGTCCAAGTCAAGGTTTTTAGCCAAATTGTAGGTATTATCTCTCTAATAGTTTACTTTGTTTCAAACTCAGTAAGTCTTGGCAAGTAGCTTTTCAGGGTTTCTTCCTCTTGCTTCTCTCAGGCCCCAGCTTTGATTGAGACTTCTGCAGGGATCATCTCTCAGCCTGGCATCGTGGAGCTGGCCCCAGTGGGATGTCTCATCCTGCTTGGTCAGTGGCCATGCCCGCCTTTGGGTCTCTGCTGTGCGCTGGCCAGTGTGTGTCTGCTGTGGTCTCACCTGGGGTTTGGGGCATCAAGCCACCCAGTGCTGATAACCGTGGGCTTTGCCATTGCCTGTAGAGGCGAGGCCCCGAGACTCCGGCCTCTTGGTTCCTCTCCAGGCCTCTTCTGCTCCACTGGTCTTTTCAGCAACTTCATATGCCCCCCTCCAAGGCCGAGGAATTCTTGGCAGCTTCTACTGCTCTGCTGGAGGCAGCTCGGTCTCCTGCAGGAGCTCGGTTTCACTAAGTGCTCCTTCCTTCTTCCTTCCTTCCTTCCTTCCTCCCTTCCACCCCCCTCCCTATCTCCCTCCTTCCCTTCCTTCTTCCCGCTCTTTCTTTATTTTTGAGACAAAGTCTCACTCTGTTGCCTGGGCTAGAGTGCCATGGCATTAGACTAGCTCACAGCAACCTCAAACTCCTGGGCACAAGTGATCCTCCTGCCTCAGCCTCCCGGGTAGCTGGGGCTACAGATACACGCCATGATGCCTGGCTAATAGTGCTGCTTTCTTGAGGGCATCGCCTCTCCCAGGCTACTCCTGAGGGACAAGGCCACCAGACCCACAACTCAGCTTCTACTCCTCCCTCCAGGCTTGGCTGTAGAGCTGAGCTCTTGCTTTCTCTTTCCCTCTGCCCATGGGCTCATCCCTCTCGCCACGGGAAGGCCCCCTGGTTGTATGGTAGGAAGGTCTCCACGGTCCTTCTCCAGCCCTGCTTACTCTAGGTCCAAGACTGGGTCCAGTCTTCCTCCATTACTCTTGGGATGTAAAGCCCAGTTTGGGGAGTTCGCAAAATATCCCTGTCCCTCTCAACAAAGCCCGGCACATTTTTTCACCATATTTTAACATCTCTGAAATTAGGATGCATCTTGTAATCGATGATAGGTTCTCATTACTTGGCAGCATTTTTTCTTTCCTGGTGCATATATTACAATTAATGAAATTTTTGGATAAGCTATTGTCTTGCTATGGACTTAAACTCTCTCCTGGAGTTCAAAGCCAAGCAATGCCTTCTTTGTTCTAGCCTTCATCTTCCTCTCTTCGAGGTGATGCCTTTTCTTTAAAAGTATGAAGCTGCCAGGCAGCCAGAAACAATTAAAGAGTAACCTTTAAAGAATATACGCTTGTTTCTTATATTCAAAAACATGAATCCCAGGACATCAGATCACTTTGAATCAATGCAAATGAGGTTGGACCACCATAATGCAATAGACCAGCTTCCACACTATACCTTGACATGCAACTAAAGGAAAAAATGTGTCCATCTCACAGAGGCCTGGCCTTCTGGGAAGAAGAAAACATGTTGGTCAGTGAATAAGAATAGCGTGGCCTTTTGGCAGTTGTAAGTTTATTTTCAGCTAACAAGTCAGAATTCCATTCCATGCATCTGTCTCATGAGAACATTGTTAGTAAAAGGCACAGAACAGTCTGAATTTCTCAGTCTGTCTGTCTGTCTGAGACCCAGGCCCTAGGGATGAATCAACCCATAAGTTAAGGGCCATTTTTCAGGACACTTTGGGACTAACCAGATGTCCCGTCTAGGAAAAGTTTGACCTCAAATAATGCCTTTCTTTTAAGACTTCCTATATTGAAGTCAGAATTTTCTGTGACAATTCTGTCTGTCTGTCTTTCTCTCTCTCACACACACACACCACAATACAGACACACACAATAATGAATGAGTGGATAGTAAATAGAGAAGTGCCAAACCTTGCAATAACAACTGAATTTTTAAAAGTGTTGATTAATCAGAACCTGGGCACTCAGGAGTTGGTGATTACAAGCCGTAGGAGCTGGCCATGGCAGGTGCCAGGATCAGGTGTGGGCTGGCTTTGTTCAAGCAAAAAGTCATAGTCAGTATTCAGGAGTTCCTTGGAAGTTAGCTAACCTGGAAGTTAGCTCTATGTATTTCAGTTTCAATGCAAAATTCTTGGAAGAGAGAATGTGAATTCCCCAGCTTTGAATCTAGAAAAATACTCTTGGCCCCATCGGTCATGGTCAAAGGTGTCCTGTAGGCTCACGCCTGTTGCCTGGAGGTGGAGGTCAGGGAAATCAGTTTATTTTCCTAAGAAAGAGAGGTATGCTGAGTTGACATCATCAACTCAAAGACATCTATGTAAATGGTGAGAGATTACATGTCTCCTTCCTTAAGGAGACATTACATTCCAGCCCAACATGTGTTGGTTCAAAGGATGATGTAACACAATGCTGAAGTTTTATCAACCAAAGACATTTTACTACAGATGCTATCCTTATTATATGCGAATCTGTGTGTGTATCTTAATGGAAAAGTATTACGAAGCTCACTTTGAGAAGCAAGCTGAGCTTTCTTACAAATACATTTAACTTTTCTGGAATGAGGCTTTGCCAGAGTTCCATTCTTCAAAACAAATTTGAGTAAATCAAATCAAAATTTACCATAAATATTAGTGGTGAATGAGAGGGCTAGGGGAAATAGTTCTGAATTATATCAATATAATACTTTACAAAATACACAAGAAAACATTACAATTTAAAATAATCTACACTAATGCAATTCTAAGAAAGTATAGAAATATGGCTTCAATGTCTCCTATGGGTCTTTCTTGGCTGATAGAGAGCAAGGTATGAGATTTGGAAGAGATTGCAAAGGAGAGGGAAGATAGGAGGGAGAGGAAAAGAGGAGAAAAGGATGCAAAGGGGAAGAGGGAAAGAAAAAGGGGTCTATGGAGTGAGATCCTCTAAGTATTCAGATGCTACCCTCACTATTCTCCAGGCAAGGAAAGTTAGACAAGGATGGTGTAGGAGATGGCAGGTGGCCACTGTCATGGCTCTCCAGGCTGAGGGCTAGGGGGCCTGCTTGGAGGCTCTGCCTTGGCTACTACACAACTATCCAGAACCCATTGATTGTTTGGCATGTGCCGTCTTCTCTCTGCAGAACATCTTGGTAGCAACACCACAGTAGAGGATTTACGTTTGCAATCCCCTTCATCATCTCTGCCTTAAAAATAATTCTTAGCTTTCATCTGGCACAGTGTCTCATTTTTCTCTTGGGTCACAGCTCTTGATAACCTTATTATTGTCTCCTGGACCAGGAGCTTTTCCAAGGAAGTGAAGGGAGGAGTTTCTGACATGGGTCGAGGGCCAAAGGTATGTTCAGAAGGAAGTCACACTTAGCAGTTGGGATTTGCACTGTGGCATGTAGGTGAGACAAGACAATAGGAGGGTGTGGAAAAGGAGAAAGAAGCACAAAATGTTAAGCCCTTCCAGCCTTGTTGTGTTACTTAGTGCTGTGGATGTCAGCTGACTCGATTGGGTCAAGACCCTCCTTGTGGTCTTGGGTGTAATATTTCAAAGCAGGGCTTGCATTAATAAAGGCAAGGTCTAGTATGAAAGCTCTAGTTATCTGTGCTTCAAAAGCAAAGCTGGGGAGGCCCGGCGCGGTGGCTCATGCCTGTAATCCTAGCACTCCGGGAGGCGGAGGTGGGCGGATCGTTTGAGCTCAGGAGTTTGAGACCAGCCTGAGCAAGAGTGAGACCCCGTCTCTACTAAAAATAGAAAGAAATTAGCTGGCCAAACAAAAATATATAGAAAAAATTAGCCGAGCATGGTGGTGCATGCCTGTAGTCCCAGCTACTTGGGAGGCTGAGGCAGGAGGATTGCTTGAGCCCAGGAGTTTGAGGTTGCTGTGACCTAGGTTGACACCACGGCACTCTAGCATGGGCAACAGAGTGAGACTCTGTCTCAAAAATAAATAAATAAATAAATAAATAAATAAATAAATAAATAAAATAGAAACAAAAACAAAACAAAACAAAAAAACAAAAGCAAAGCTGGGGAAAGCTAAGAGAGTCTGTAATACACAATCTCTCAAGGGCCCATCCATGACAAAAGAACTGTCTTGTGTTGTCTGGGACACAGTAACACATGGCATTTGAAATGGTTCTCTCTAGGAGACTTATTGCTGAATAGATCGCAAACCATGGGTGAGGAATGAGAGAAATGGTGAATGAGTAGACAATCAGGACAAGTCAAAGAAAATAGTGTTTCCAACTCCAACCAGCAGCTTTGCTTTGAGGGACAATTAGAAGGTTTAGATCAGTGGCTCCTAATTTCAACAGACTTTTAGTGCTCTTTTTTTTCTTAGTAAATATTTTATAATATCCCCTTTACTATACTAAAAAGGAATTCATTGATAACGTAACCTACCTACACATGAAATGAAAAATTTAAATATATTACCCTAACCATAATGTAAAGAAGAAATAGAAGTTATTCCATATTCATTTCATATATACATGTGTAGACGTGACTAAACTAGAAGACACAGAGAAACTCGGATGCCTGCAGCTACACACAGCGAAGTCTGTAATGTGGCAGTTACAAATGCAAAGCACAACACAGTCTGTCCCTTGCTGGAGAGACAAATGTCATGTGTGCCTCTGCCATCAGTGATGTAAAACTTCCAGAAAAATATCAAGTTCAAATTCCCCTCAATTTACATGGTAGCTGCACTTCTGGAAACTTCAGCATATATTAAAACTGTATGAAAAATACTTCTTGTTTATATGACAGAGTTAGGCCCCAGACTCAGATTTGACCTACGTTCAGGTCTGGTGGGATATTTGAGAGTTTTTTAAAAATAGGGGACAATTTGTTTTGCTGTGCTGTCCTGGGTATTAAATAATGTCTAGTAGTCCCAACTTCTTCTACTAAATAAAGAACCCCCTCAAATATATATAGATAACCCCAAATACCCCCACCTATATCTAAAGCTTCCTTAGGGCATGTTTTACACCATGGAGAGCTACTATCTCATAGTCACAGAATTAGACAGTCCCTTACGGATTTTCTAGGTGTGGTGGTTACCAAGTATTGGTGTGAGGAGCAGTTGGCAGCTCTTTAAACATACAGATTCCTGGGCACTGTCTGTACAGATTCTGCTCAGGTAGGGCTTTAGGATGCCTGGAGACCCTGCTGCACAGCCAGATATAAAGCCCACTGATCCAAGCCATCCTTCTATCAGATTCACCAGGTCCCTTTGCCGTATCT
Source organism: Mirza zaza (assembly GCA_008750895.1). Classification (NCBI taxonomy): domain Eukaryota; kingdom Metazoa; phylum Chordata; class Mammalia; order Primates; family Cheirogaleidae; genus Mirza; species Mirza zaza. The sequence goes on from VSMD01130708.1 coordinate 22,299, forward strand.
GGGACCAGTGGCTCTCCAGCCTGGGTTTGAAGAATATGTATTTTAGTGAATAGCATCAATCATGCCAGTTCTTTTTCCAGCCCTTTAAATGCAGAGGCCCACTTGTCAGCCTAGCAGGAGGTAGGGCCTGTGGGTATGGCAGTCCTTGCTCCAGGTCTCCAGGACTTTGAAGTCCCATTGGCTGAGTCAGTTCCCCACTTACCTTCAGAAGGATCCAGGACAGGTGTGTTGTCCTAAAATTAGCCCCTGCAAATTCACAGACAGTGCATGGCAGGAGGAAACAAAGATAGCTGGGAGAACTATAACTGGCTTTGGAGAAGATTGGTAGAAGAGAACAGGAAATATTATTAAATGGAAGAGATTGAAAATACTGAAAAGTACAAGGACTTTTAATAGGTAGAGGTAAATGACCCACTTATTGTTTCAATCAATATATAAAATGCATCTACCCACATGCAAGACTTTATTCAGGACAATAATAATATAAAAGTGAATAAAACAGACCAAAACCCTATCCTGATGGAGCTTACCTTGTAGTGGGAATCAACAGTTAACAAACAAGATCAAGAAGTAAAATATAATTTATTACATATTAAGCATAATTTATATCTAATATTATTACATATTATATATTAATTAAATAGTAAGCTGGATAGTGACACATGCTAGGAAGCACCAGTAGGGACTTCAGATAAGATGGGGGGATGTGCACATGTGTGTGCAACATTTAACGGTTTGGAAAGGAGGGAAGGAAATTTCTTTGGTAATAGTAATTAGGACTTTAATAGAGTAGGAGGAATAAGAAAGACATATTGCAGTTATCAAGACAGGAAATGATTCAAGTTTGGCTAAAACTTTTTAACAATGAAAAATAGAGAGAAACAGAACCACTTTGGCATGACAGTAATTAAATTTCTGAGTTTACGTAAAGAGTGTTGCGAAACTTCTCATTGCAAGCTGACCTTTTGTTTCCTTTAAGTCCTTTGTTATTTTTGAGTACTGTTTAGACTCCAATTCTTGATAGTTCTTCACAATATTGACTAAGTTTTCTGTTCTGTCACACAGAGATCAAGTTATTCATGCA
>VSMD01130709.1:0-22686 GCA_008750895.1 Mirza zaza
CGATAAAAATAAATGAGTTAGGCCGGGCGAGGTGGCTCAAGACTGTAATCCTAGCTCTCTGGGAGGCCGAGGTGGGCAGATCATTTGAGCTCAGGAGTTCGAGACCAGCCTGAGCAAGAGCGAGACCCCATCTCTACTATAAATAGAAAGAAATTAATTGGCCAACTAATATATATAGAAAAAATTAGCCAGGCATGGTGGCACATGCCTGTAGTCCCAGCTACTTGGGAGGCTGAGGCAGCAGGATTGCTTGAGCCCAGGAGTTTGAGGTTGCTGTGAGCTAGGCTGACGCCACGGCACTCACTCTAGCCTGGGCAATAAAGTGAGACTCTGTCTCAAAAAAAAAAAAATAAATAAAAAAATAAATAAATGAGTTAATCAGAAAAGCTGGAAAACAAAAGTAGGAACAATAGATGAGGTAATTATGTAGAATTCATGCTTCAAGATCCTATAGACTTACCAGAAATATGCCATATATTTGTCTCTGAAATTTTCAGCAAAGCACAGATGACACAATTGATTACATAATTCATGGCATCCCTAAGATAAAGATTAAATCAGTTCCTCCAAGAAAAATATCTATTCCTAGTACTGAAACCAGAATGGCTTTCTATCATGGGTCACAGTCTTGGTGAATCCTCAATCACATTCACTAGATTTCCTGAAGTTCCGTTTCTGCCCAGTTAAAAACAAGTAATCTATGTATGTCCAAGTCTAGTACAATGGCGTATATTAAGGACTCAATGATATTTAAGTTAATGAGTGTATAAATTTCTATGTATTTCTATTAAAAATAAAAAGCTTACAGGGACAACGTTCTTATAAAATAAGACCATGGTAATTGCAAAAAATTCAGAGAGATCCTGGAATTTAAATTTATTTTTGCAGTTTTACTCCTTGAATTAGAACTTGCTTAAGACTTCATATTTTTATATTAGCATTAGTATTTTCTAGCACTCTATTCAAACTGAGACACCTTGGTATAGTAGGAAGAACAACAAACACATAGTTGAGACATTGATTGTAGTCCCAGTGTGTGTCTGTGCAAGCGGTTTCCAACATTCATTCCAGCTCTAAAAGACACTAGCACATGACTGTCCTAGATCAGGAAGCAGAGACTGAATATGAGGGATCTGAGAACACATGACATATTGAGGAAGAGAAAGGGGATGAAGTAGCAGGAGAGAGCAGAAGAAGGAACTGGCCAAGGACTTGGTGGCACTGGGAGTCCAGCTACAGCCTGATCCCACCAGGGGCTCTGGAATGTGAATTGCAGATACACTTGGTTTTATTTTGAGGCAAGGGGGTAGGCTTTCATTCCCCCTGGTCAGTCATTGGCTGCAAGCTGCCCCAGGGTGGGGGTGCAGGGGTGGGTGTGTCTAACCTACTTGCTAGATGGCTCCCATTTTGCCTTTCACCTCTGGGGGCAATCCTCCAGAGAAGGATTGGCAGACAACACTCACAGCAGCTGGAGGATGAGGCAAAGCCGATCAAGTGGATCTGCTCAGGGCCCCAACATTGTCCACGTCAACACGGAAAAGACTTACTCTGTGCTGGTAAGTGATAAACCCATTTTTAGAGTTGCCATTAAATAATAATAGCTTACATTTGTGTCATGCTTCCAATATATCAGGCACTGTTCTAAGTGCTTTACACATATAAAATTCATTTAGTGGCCACAATAACCGTATGTTGGTTTCATTATTATTGTTACTAATAATCAGAGCCCATCTGATGTGAGTTTGCTCTCCTTGGCATACTTGTCTTTGCAGGCAAACTCACACATTCTCATCAGAGCCAACTTCATGGGTGTCCAACCTGTGCACTCATGCAGAGCCCTGTGCTTAAAAGGGTTCCACTCCCAGTTTAATGCTCCCTATCACCGTCTTGAAATTTTTAACACTTTTGAACAAGGTGCCCTGCGTTTGTCATTTTGCACTGGGGCCTGCACATTATGTAGCTAGCCAGTTCTGGTTCTTGAGTTTTACATATTTAGGTTGAAATCTGTAGTCCAGCCTTTATCCTGAACACCAGATCCATCTGTCCAAACACCCCTGGGCATTTAATGGGCTCTTCCCCTTCAAATAGCTTCTCTTTCTGGGTTTCTTATCTCAAGGACTGGCACCATTTTCCACCCAGTCACCCAAGGCTAAAATTTATTCTGAAGATGTCATTCTCCCTTCGTTTGGTTTCCATGACAATCTTATCTCCTGGATCTCCTATTTCTGACTCTCCTCAGCCCTTTGCAGACCACTATATCTCAGCCCTTTGCTTACATGTGGCTGCCTTAAGGGAGTTTATTTTGGGGGAATTTATGGAAGTGTTTACTGAGTGAGGCAAAAAATGTGTCTGAAACCTGCTTGGCAGGTTGAGGTGAGTGTGTCTCTGGAGCGTTTGGAGTGTGGGGTATCTGGACAGCAGTTTCTGTGTGAAGGAGAGCTTGACACTGCATCTGTAGAGCACCTGATATAAGAATGAGGATATGGTCATTTCAATATCAAAGAATGGGAGCTGGTGGATAGATGATGGGGAGTGGAGGCAAAAAACCTCCTAAACCACCCTTGAACCCTGACAATAATTGAACCTATGGCTGAGAACTTTCCAGATAAATTCTGGAGGCAAAGTTAAGTAATCTATGGTGTTTTCTATGTTGTTTATTGTCTTAATTCATTTTATGTTGCTTATTACAGAATACCTGAAACTGGATCATTTATAAAGAAAAGAAATTTATTTCTTACAATCCTGGAAGCTAGGAAGTTCAAGGTCAAGAGGCCACATCTAGTGAGAACCTTCTTTCTGATAGGGACTCTGCAGGGTCTCAAAGCAGTGAAGGACATCACATGGCAGGGGGCTGAGTGTTCTTGCTCAGGTCTTTCTTTCTCCTCTTATAAAGCTACCAGTTCCACTCCCATGAGAACCCATTAATTCATTAACCCATTAATCCATAAATGGATTAATTCATTCATTAGGGCTCTGTCCTCATGGTACAATCATCTCTTAAAGTCCCCACCTTTAAATATTGCCACATTGAGGATTCAGTTTCCAACACATGAAATTTGGGGGACTTATTCAAACTAAACTTATCAAGGCATAGTTTTAATAATTTCATTAATTTAGCTGTGCTTATTCAAAGTGTCATTCATCTTCACAAAAGGGCCTTTGGGACACTGTAATGGTTAATTTTGTATGTCAACTTGGCTAGGCCATGGTGCCCAGTTGTTTTGTCAAATATCAATCTAGATGTTGCTGTGAAGGCATTTTTTTAGATGAGTCTCTTAGCCCATTTTGTGCTGCTATGAAAGATTACCACAGACCGGGTAATTTATAATAAAACAGAAATGTATTGGCTTATCATTCTGGAGGGTGGGAAGTTCGAGATCAAGGGTTCCACATCTGACAAAGACCTTTGTACTGTGTCACCTCATGATAGAAGGCAGCAGGGCAAGAAAGAGAGACAAAAAAGGGCCAAACTTATCCTTTTATAAGGAACATAATCTCACAATAAGAACCCACCCCTGCAATAATGGCATTAATGCATTCAGGAGAGTGGAACCCTCATTACATAAACAGCCCTTAAAGGTCCCACCTCCCAACACTGTTGCATCTGGGATTAAGTTTCCAACACATGCTTTTTGGGGGACATATTCAAACCACAACAATGAAATTAACATTTAAATTAGTAGATTTTGAGTAAAGCAGACTATCCCCCATAATGTGGGTGGGCTTCATCCAGTCAGCAGAAGACCTTAAGAGAAAAGACTAAGGTCTCCTAAAGAGAAAGAAATTCTGCTCCAGATTGCCTTCAGACTCAGGACTGCATATCAACTCTTGCTGGAATTTCCAGACTGCTGGTCTTCCCTGCAGATTTCAGACTTGCCAGCCCCCACAATCAAATGAACCAATTTCTTAAAATATCCATCTCTCTCCCCCCCCCCGCTTTTTCTCTCTCCACACACATACAAAATTGGTTCTGTTTCTTTAGTGGAGTGGGCAGTACCCCCAAGAGGTCTATGCCCTAATTCCTGGAACCTGTGGAGGAGAGTCTTTTGAACTCCTCAAAGAAATGGATTTTTACATGTCATTCATTGAAGTGTCATGCAAGTTTACCCACAAAGATTGGCTCAAAGTCTTGCTCTTTTTTGTTGAAATTACAACCCCTCCAAATGATGGGAACATTTCTCTGCAGTATTGGTCATATGTAGTTCCATTGAGGATTAGAATTGTTCATTTATAGCAAAATTGTGTTTTTTTGAAACTCATTTTACAAGGAATAATCAGGTCCACTTTCGTTTGCTTAATTCCTTTACCAGAAACAATACCGGTGGTTTCAACAACAGTTCCCAAATCATGGAGCTGGAAGTTAAATTTCAAAAAGAGTTTCTCTGTTTTCAAACTTTATGACAATGAACCAACTTTTTATTAGCTCTCTCTCCTGAACTCTAGACCCCTGTCTACTAAACAACCAACTGTCTACTGAACATCTCCACTTGGATACTCATAGGTATCTCCTAAGGCCACTGTGCATTGTGGTACAGGTTGTGCAGTACACAAGGGAGTCACCTCTAAGGGGGACTGCTATGGTCTGAATGTCTCCCAAGATTCATGTGTTGAAACTTAATCCCCATTGTAGTGGTGTTAAGAGGTGGGGGTCTATTGGGAAGTGGTGAAATTACAGGGCTCACCTCATGAATGGAATTCAATATCCTTATAAAAGGGCTTAACAGGAGGAGTTTGCCCTTTTTTGCCCTCCCATCTTCTGCCTGTGAGGATGCAGCATTTGTTCTCACCAAAGGATGCAGCAACAATGTGCCATCTTGGAAGCAGAGACCAGGCCCTCAAAATCTGGAGCCTTAATCTTGCACTTCTCAGCCTCTTGAACTGTGAGAAATAAATACCTATTGTTTATAAATCACCCAGTCTGTGGTATTTTGTTATAGCAGCACAAATGAACTAAGACAGGGATCATTCACAATGAAGTCCTTATAGATTTCTAGCTCTATTATGGCAGTTTCTTGGCATATGGTGGTCAAAGATTGAGCTTTTACTAAGTTGGCATATTATGACAATTTTATGACAAACAGAAGTGAGGAAAGGGTCTCATTTGCTAATGCACACAAAGGCATCATATAAGCTGGGACTTAGGGTGGATAAAACTCAACACATCCAGAATGAATTCATCCTACTCACTCACCTCTCCCACCTGCTGGTCATCCTGGATTCCTTATCTCACTGACTGATCTCTCCTTTTACTCAGTTATCTAAATCTGAAACCTCAGTGCCAGGTCTGGCACATCTTGGCTGCTTCTCCTTCCCCACTTCATGCCCAGGTTGTGCAGTGCATCAGTCACTGAGTCCTGTCTGAGGTCTGGCCCTCGTGCACCAGGTCTTCCTAACTGATCTTCCCACAGCCACTCTTGACCCTCAATCAATCCTCCATCATGCAATGCCTGGGATCTTTCTGGTGGGTAAATATGATCTGTTCTCCCCTCTCTAGGGTCTTGCTATGGCTCTTTGGCACCTCTAACAGGGTTTCTTAAAGAGTGGTCCTCAGACCATCTGTATCAGAATCACTTGATCAAATGTGGATTCTCAGCACCTGGCTCACCAGGCTACTGAATTTTCAGATTTTTTTGTGGTGAAGCTTATGAATCTGCATATTAATGAGTGTCCCAAGTCATTTTTATGCATGTGATTTTGAAACCTACTACCTTCAACAGTATACTGCATAAATATTTCATAAACATGGGAGCATACACTCAAACATCTCCCACTCTCCCAGCAGGGACTATGGAGTGCAGAGGGGAGGGCAAATGAGGCCTTGACTATCCCCTGGTGAGCAAGAGGGAGGACCTGAAAATTCATTCCTCACTTTCCTCCCAGCACACCAGCTCCAGGTGGCATTCAGAATCCATGTGCTTGTCCCTTTAGAGTGATTTCTTGGAATGTAGAAATCAACCCAACAACTATAGAGAGACCTCCACGTGGGCCTTGCAGGGCAGAAGGGGGTGGTGGGGCCCATGTGTGTGTTGGGAGACAATTCTCCATGACTATTTCATTTTTATGCATGGTCATGGGCCTCTGAGCAAATGCATCTGCAGCTGAGTTAAGAAAGTTGGTATGAGGAGCCATTTGAGATGTCTCCCTTCCTGGAGCCAATCCAGGGTAGTAAAGGCGAATCACTGCAGAGAAGATCTGCTTGCATTTTAAGGTAATGAGTAATCACTCTCTCTGGAGGGGAGAATAGGCAGGTCGCTAGCAGCCCAATACAAGATCAGAGTTCCCTAAATTGGAGGTTCCTGTGATGCACCCCATTGCACATGCAGATACTATCTGGCCCCCTTTTGGTCAAAAGATGTTACAGGGCCAGCTCACATTCAAGAAGAGAGGAAATGAATGCCACCTCTTGATGTAGGAGTGGTGGCGGGGTTGCATTGCAAAGAATGTCAGTCACATCATCGAGACTTGGGTTCAGTCCAAGACATTGCTCTGGCTGCTGCTTTTGCTGTGAGTAATAAACCATCTTTGTTTCTGACCCAGGGACTTCATGTTTTCTGTCAGAGTGTCAGAGTATGGCAACTAGCTACATTTTTAGCTTGCTACTAGGGTAAAAGCTCAGACACATAACAGATTCTGACCTTACAATGTGGAATGGCTCCTTAGAGGGTGGCTATGATTTGTTCATGGATTCCCAGCTGAGTGGGGAAAGGAGTTGAGCAGGTAGGCGATCGAACCAGTCATCAAGAACAATGCTTGGGTGCTCCTATTGCTGCTCCCAAAACACCCCCAAACCTAGTGGCTTCAAATGATAGTTTATCGAAAATCTGTGGGTCAATTACATGATTCTCCAGCTTCACATGGTGTTAGCCAGGCCACTGGGATGGCTGGAAGTGCTGAAATGCCTCACTCAAATGGTTGGCAGTAAGGCCTGGCTGCTGGCCGTGCTGGCTGGGGAACTCAGCTGGGGCTGTTGGCTGTGAGCTTTGGTTCTCTTCTACATGGGCCTCTCCACATGGCTGCTTGAGCTTCCTCATAGCTTGGCAGCTGAGTTCCAAGAAGGAGTATTTCTGCAAGCCGAAGTGGAGTTGCAGATCCTTTAAGGCAGGCATCCTCAAACTACGGCCCTCGGGCCACATTCGGGTGTTTTTGCCCGTGTGTTTTTTTACTTCAAAATAAGATATGTGCAGTGTGCATAGGAATTTGTTCATAGTTTTTTTTTTTTTTTAAATTATAGTCCGGCCCTCCAACGGTCTGAGGGACAGTGAACTGGCCCCCTGTTTAAAAAGTTTGAGGACCCCTGCTTTAAGGCCTAGCCTTGGTAATTACATGACATCACTTTCTGCCACATTCTATTGGTCAAAGAGGTTACAGGGCCAGTCCACATTCAAGGGGAAGGGAAATAGACCCCACTTCTTGACATGTGCGTAACAAGGTCATCTTGCAAAAACGCATGTGAAATGGTGGATATTACTGCAGCTGTCTTTGGAAGCACAATCCGCCACAGGTGGACTATATAGTAGTATTTCTGCAAGAGCAGTGACCATCAGAAGCACCTGGAACGTTTGCCAAAAAGGCAGATTGGGGATGATTCTTGCATCTTAACCACTTTGGTACGGCGCTCACCGGCCTTGAAACCTTGCCCACAGCCGGCACTCATAGTCTGCACGATAGTTTGTGCTGTGCATTGACGACGAATCCGTTTTACTCTTGTGTGATGAGGAAAGCTTTAAAGCACTGAAAGCTTGTTTTACTTTACAGGCAGCTTTACTTGTAATGTAAATCAGAATAGGTAACATATGCATATATGTTTTTATTACATTCTTTTTAAATGTTCACAATTTTATTTTGATAAATGAAAAGTTAGAAAAGTCATATCATGGCTGTCAGCTAAAGTTGCTGTGCACATTCATCTGTGGCTATCGACTATGGTCGACACTGGTACCGAAGTGGCTAAACTTTGAGAACCACTGAACCACAGAACAAAGCTCAAACTTCTTAACCTAACATTCCAGACATTCCAGATCCTCACTTGTCTTGTCTGACTTTATGTTCCAGCAACACTAAATTTCTTTGAGTTCTCCTACACATAATAAGCTTTTTAACCTACTTCACACCTTTGTCCAAAACTGCGCCTTCTGCCTGCTATGACTTGACTTCTTCACCTCATCAAAGGCTTGCTCATCCTTCAAGATGCAGCTTTATGTCACCTTTTCTAGGAGGTCTTCTTGACTTCCTCTTCTCCCATAGATTGGAGGAGTAGGTGTTCCCATAGCCTGTGCAATTTCTCCCCATCACAGCACTTACCAACTTGTAATATCATTGTTAATTTATCTTTCTCCTTCACTTGATTGTGAACATCTTAGGCAGGGATATGTCAGATTCATCTCTGTCCCCTAAATCCTAAGTGTGCTTCACTGAATTGGAAGTCTGATAGTGTCACAGTGAATTCCTCTTTGAAGAATATGGTACTTAAACTATACTTAAAATTGCATTGTTTTCTTTCTGACAAATCTCAGGGCAGCTAGAATGCTTGCAGCTACTCATAACAAAATACCTGACTAAAAGTGGGTGTATTAGTTTGCTCAGGCTGCTATAACAAATACCATAGACTGAGGCTTAAAAAACAGCAGTTTATTTCCTCACTCTTCTGGAAAGTCCAAGATCAAGGTTCTCTTCCTGGCTTGCAGATAGCCACCCTCTTGGCCATCTTTTCTCAGTGTGTGCATATGAGAGCACGAGATCAAGCTCTCTAGTGGCCCTTCTTACAAGGGTATGAATCCCATCAGACCAGGGCTCTACCCTTATTACCTAATTACCTCCTAATGCCCCCCCACTTCTCCAAATACCGTAGCATTGGGAGTTAGGGCTTTAGCATATGAATTCAAGGAGGGACACATTCAGCCCATAACAATGGGTTAACCATTTGATTTAATAATTTTGGAAAACCAGAAGACTGCAGAAGGTGGTTTTCCAGTGTGTCTAGAGCTCTTCCTTTCCTTCCTCCCAGCCCTTCTCACCCTGTCATCTTTCAGCCCAGGGTCAGCCCCTCTTGGGTGTAAGATGGCTGCCAGGGCTCCAGGCATCATGTCTTCAAGGTTTGGTTTGAAGTTATTAAGCTGGTAGGGCAGGATGGGTCTGGGATGGGCACAGGTAACTGCCTGTCTGCAGGTCTGTCTTTTAACAGGAAGTGTACTATTTCCTTTATATGTCTTTAGCCAGCCTGGGTCATAGGACTCCTGTTCGTGCCCAGAGCAATCACAAGCAAAGAGGCTGTCATGATTCCCACTTCCAACATAATCAAGGGTGAGCTGAGAGGGGAGAGCTGATGGCTATTGCAACCCAAACAAAATAAGCAAGGAAATAAATCCAGCCCAGGATGCAAATGTCCTAAATACCTTTATCATGAAATATTAGCTTGATTTTCTTAGCAGTGATTTCTAATCAAGAGAAGTTAAATATTACTCTTAACATCAACCAAGGGCAGAAGTTCTGAGGGCAGCATCAGAACACTTGGTTGCCCTACAGATGGCAGGGAGGAGGGTTTGCGTGTGTGTGGGTGGGCAGAGGGGAGTGGAGGCAAGAATAGGATGTGGAGGGATTGCTAAAATGCATGGGATAGCCAGTGCTTCACGATGTCAAGACCAGGGGCACCCAGGGAGCCTGGGTTGTCCCTAACCTAAAACTTTCCTGGGAAGGACAATTGAGAGGGAAAATAATTTCTAATCCTTCAATTTCCCCAAACGTTTTTGTACATCCCATATCTCTACAGTCAACCTGGTTTGACTGTAGAGCGAGGCACATTATGCATAATTCGTTTGGAGATTCCGAACCCCAGCGCCTTGGTCCGTGCCCAGGTCGCCCAAGCAGGATGGCCTAGCCCCCAAATCTCAGGCTTTTCGGGCAGGCGCCCAGGTGGGGCGTGGCGGGTTGGGGGTACCCAGCTCCCGCCCCGCGCACCGCCCTCTACGCCCCCGCCCTCGGCCCCCACCCGCCCCGACCCCCGCGCGCGCGGCCTTGTGGGTAACCGGGGCCGCCAGGTGACAGCTAATGGCGGCGACTGCTTGAGGCGGGCGGCAAAACCCGGCTGCAGGAGTCGCGCGGTGGAATCATCCCGGCCGTCGCTCCCTTCCGGACTGCGGCTTCCCGGCGGCGGCAGGGCTCGGCGCGCCATGGACAGGCCGGCGGCGGCGACGGCGACGGCGGCGACAGCGGCGGGCTGCGAGGGCGGCGGGGGCCCGAACCCTGGGCCGGCGGGCGGCAGGAGGCCTCCTCGGGCCGTGGGGGGCGCCACCGCCGGCTCCCGGCAGCCCAGCATAGAGGCCCTGGACAGGTAAACGGGGCCCCGGCCACCACGGCCTCCCGCGCCCCTACTCCCGAGGGCTTCGCGCGAGGCCTGGCCGCCCTCTCCCCGCACGCCGCGCACTGCCAGGCCGAAGCGGGGATAGGTGGCCCCTCCACCGTCCCCTCCTCCACCCTCCAGAAACCCTGGCGCTCCCTTCGGCGGGCAGCTGTCCTCCGACCTGCCTCGGGCCGCGCACCTGGCTCACTTCCGCCTTGTAAGCCCAGCTCCTCTACCCCAAGAGGGGCTTCGGAGCTGTTAAACCACTTCCGTACCTCTTCCTACTGCCCTTGGCGACCCCTTGGCTGTCCATAACCAGGCCACGAATCCTGGGGGGGGGGATTGGGGTGGAATTTCACCCCCGCTCTCCTCTTTTAGCATCACCTCGCCTCTTGTTTTAAAACCCAAATCCCACTGCTACTGCTTGGGTTCTTTGATATTGAAGTTGGGAGTGGGGACTAGGGGACCGGACCCCGGGGGCATGGGACCTGGTGCAGATCAAGGCAAAGATACTCTAATTTGAAAAACTGGGATGGAAAACTTCCAAACTGCTCATGAGTCAAAAAAACAGAATCGTATTCTTTCAATGCTTCACACTTTGAAGGAACCGGTTTATTTTCATGAACTCATAAAGCAATCCTACTGTGTTTGAGGCAGTTGTAGAACTAAGAGAAATCAGTTAAAAGCATAAACTGACCATGTCCAACTGGGAAGGGCCACCCCATCCTCCGAGGACAAGGGATGGCTTATTCTATAGCCGGGACATCCAGTTTTCCCACGTCTTGGCCACTTCCCTGACAATAGACTGTGCTTAGGCAACAGACACTGTTGTAATATAGCTCAGTCAGAGATGTTCATTCCTGCCTGTCTTAGTCATACCAGTGTGCTGAACATTTGGGAGTTTCCAAAAGCACAGGAACAACAAGAAACACTCCCTCACTTTGTTTCCACCTCGGTGTAATTACAACATATTTTAATAAATTAATCACTCAAGTGATTATCTTCGCTGAAAACCAGTCACAGCTACAACAGCACTTGGAATGGAGAGGATGTCACTCGTTTGCAGACACTCAACAATGTATGTGGTCTTGAAGATTCAGGGAATAATACAAGATGGCTTTTGCTGTCTAGCTTACCATCTAGTGGAGAATACGAACAACCCAAAAGTTGAAATTGAATGTGATAATTGCTAGGGTAGAGGTAGAACACAGAAGTACTGAGGATGGGGCATGCATCTGAATCACTGAAGAAGCTGAATGAAACCAGAGTATGTCATCCCAAAATATGCCTTATATTCTGGTTTCCTTCAGAGCTTTTGAAGTTCAGGAAAAGGCAGAGAAAGGTGATATTTGAGTAATGCCTCCAAGATGTGAGGGATCCAGTCATACAAGTATCTTGGGAGAAGCATTCTAGGCAGAGGCCTGTGCAAAAGCCCTGGGGTGGGAGTGTGAGTGAAGTGTTCAGGGATCAGCAAGGAGACTAGGTGCCACTAGCAGGGAGGGAGAAGTAAGGGATGAGGTCAGAGAAGTCACAGGGACAGATGAGGGAGAGCCTTGGAGGCCATGGGTAGTCATTGGGGGCTTTGGAGCAGAGGAGTGAGTAATCTGTTGTAGATTTCAGTAGGCTTTGCATGGGTGCTGTGTGGACAATAGAGGGGAAGGAGTTAAAGCAGAGAGACTAATAGGTAGGAGGCTATTGTTGTAGGATAAATGAGAGGATGGCAGCTTAGCCCAGAAGGATGGAGTGGAGAAGGGGAAACATGGTCACATTTTAGATATAATTTGAAGACCTGCAGGGTAGAGCCAGTGGGTTGTCCTGAAGATTGGTTGTTGGGTATGAGAGACAAAGCAGGGAGTATTCCCAGTCATTTAGCTTGTGGAAAAAAGGTGTTGCTGAGATGGAGAAGTCTCTCCAAGTGGAGCAGGGTTAGGAAACAGCAGGCTCTTCACGTTGGACATATCAATTATGAGATGCCAATTATCTCCCAGAGCAGATGTCAAAGAGGCAGTAGGTTTATATGAGCCTGGAGTTCAGGTGTGGCATCTGGGCTGGAAACCTAAATTGTGGAGTCACTGGCACATAAATGGAGCTTAAATTCATGAGGCAGATGGAGTACTCAGAAGAATGAAGGGGTCTGGAAAAGGGAATTGGACTAGAAGTAGGGCAGGTTGGATTTCCAAGATACTTAGCATGTAAGGGAGAGCCGACCTGGTGAGCATTCAAATGTGGGGGGAAGTAGTAGGTGAACACTAAGGCAAATCCTGTCTTTTGGGCCTGCGGTGGCTGGATAACTGGCTGTGCTTTGCCCTGAGTTAAGTTGTGGGGCTGAGCTGCCAATGCTGGTATAGACAGGTTGGGTTGGTAGTGTCTCTGGGCCAGACTAGTGGAGATGTCTCATAGGAATGTCGGCATCAAACTTGGGAGAGTCTGGCTTGAAGAAACAGAGCTGGGAGCCTCCAGTCTGCAAGTGGTTGCTGATGCCAGGAGTGTGGAGGGCAATTGCACAGACTACAGAGAAGAGAGACAGAGAGGAAGAGGAAACATGGCCTCTCTTCTCTGCTCTGGGATCTCGACAAGCTCTGATTCATGCTCTTCTTTGAAGAGTGCCCCTAGGGTGGAGCCTGGCTCTACTGGTGTGGCTTGACCATGCCCCCTGACTGTGGAGCCCTCATCTCCCTTCTGAATACTGGGTTTTGCTGAAGGTCATGGAGCTAGCTGGTGACAAAAGTTGGACTTGCATCTAGGCCTCCCATCTACTAGCCCACTACTCCACGCTATGTGTAACTGCATTGGCCAGGATGCTTCTAGTCTCAGGTGAACAGAAACACAACTTAATCTAGCTTAAGCCAAAAGGAGATGTCTTGGTTTACATAACTGTTCCAGATAAGAGGAGAGATGATCATGAGCACAGTTGGAGCCAGGGTTGCAAACAGTGTAGTCAGGACTCCCCATCTCTTGGGTTTTTTTTGGGGGGTCTCACCTTTTATCTTCCTCAAGATAGTGGGGGTGGAGCGTGGCCTCCAGCATCTCTGGGTCATATCTGTACTACTCAGGATAGAAGAGGAAAGCTTGGAATTGGCCAGGCCTAGGTAACTCACCTACACGTGGGGGCAGGAGGAGGAAGTGGTCAGTCCCCTCCTTCCCTTTCCCCCTCAGAATCCTATGAAGTAGGGAAGGGCAGTTCCGCAAAGTAGAGAGAAGTGTCCTTATCAGAAGAAGGGGGAAGGGATGCTGGGCAGATGGTAATTACAGGTCACTCATGGTCAATTGCTGGGTTTCTGAAGTTTCTTCCTATATGCAGCTGGGTGGGTGCTGACAGAGAAAAAAGCATTATGACAAGAAAAGTATGATATAAGCAGGCAATAAAGGTGACTTAACTTTTAAAAAGGAAACTCACATTTCTTCCATTTCCTTTCTTCTCTCTCTTAGTTCGAATAGATTGGTAAATAGATTCCTGGCATATGATAGGAATTTCTACCCACTCAGCAAGTGCTTTTACTTATATTTTCAACCACACAGATAACCTCTGGGCTGTCTTGATTAGAGACTGCAATTTAGATCACTAGTACAGAACATCGGTTTTCCTTATTTTATTTTTTAGGTTATTTTGCATTATTGCCTGGGGATTCCAGGTGTTTCTGTCCTTCAAATATGTGAGTGTGGATTTAATTAGTGATGTGATTTTTTAAGGGCCTGAAACATTGTTTACAGTGAGAGCTACCTGCAAGGTAAATTTTCATAAGTGTCTTTTGCCTGCCAGCTTAATTTCTTCAGTGTCTTGACAAATTGAGATAGGATCCTGGCCCCTAGGGGCAATTGTTAATTCTCTCACTGTCTAGTTTGCTTTTTTTGTCCTTTAGGTCAAGTGAGCAAAGCCTGGCCACTTGCCAGTCATGTGACATTGGGTAAAACTGGAGCCTCCGTTTTCTCATCTGTAAAATGGGTCATTGTGGGGCTGGGTAAGGCTACATGTGTGGAAATGCTTTGAACACTTCAGAACACTGTGGAAGTGGAAGACACCCTTTTCTTTGCATTGTTGTGTTTTCATATAAGGTGATTGGCTAGTATCTGTGCTGCTGGCTTCAGCTTTGTGAATCAGCCACTCTTGGTTGTGCCATGTCCTGGAAGGGCAGCCACTTTCTAACAGGGCATATCACCTCTATGCCTCAGTTTTTTCTTCTCAAAAACAAGTTGGCTAGTTCCTGTTCTGCCTTCTTGTCACACCATGGTTGTGAGGCTCTGATATAATAAAAACTAGAATACCATTTGTAAATTGTGAAAGCACTTACTGAAATATAAGGTAGTGTTAGTACTACACATAGAATGTCATTTTTTCTTTTCTTTTCTTTCTTTTTTTTTTTTTGAGACAGAGTCTCGCTTTGTTGCCCAGGCTAGAGTGAGTGCCGTGGCGTCAGCCTAGCTCATAGCAACCTCAAACTCCTGAGCTCAAGTGATCCTACTGCCTCAGCCTCCTGAGTAGCTGGGACTACGGGCATGCGCCACCATGCCCAGCTAATTTTTTCTATGTATTTTTAGTTGGCCAAGTAATTTCTTTCTATTTTTGGTGGAGATGGGGTCTCGCTCTTGCTCAGGCTGATTTCGAACTCTTGACCTTGAGCGATCCGCCTGCCTTGGCCTCCCAGAGTGCTAGGATTATAGGTGTGAGCCACTGCACCCAGCCTAGTCTGTTCTTTATAAAATCACATGATCAACTTTACTCCACTAAGAGTCACTTTCGTTTACTTGAAAGTCCACTATATTCTGGATTTAAAACTACCAGTACAAAATTGATTGAATGTTTGAAAATTGTATGCTGTAAGATAAATATTTCACTTTAGAATTAATTTTCTATATACATTATATTAAGAATATTTCTTCCACATAATTGTAATAGAGTAAAATTCCAATAAATGATAGAGAATAACATGCTGAACTGTCTAACAAGTAGAATCTTGTTTTGGGGAAAAAAATGGTTGATTCATTTAAAATTAACCTGGAACCTAATCTTATTTCCTACTTGTCAGTCACTATTTCGATTCTTATATTAAATGTAAAGGTAACCAAATAGTCTAATAAAAGTTCATTAATCTAAAAAAAATGTGCATACATCCCTATTGTGCTCATTTTTCTCACCAAAACCCTATATTTTAAAGTTTTTTAATCACTCTGTTTCTTTTAGTCCTACAGGATCACATGTTGAATGGTGTAAACAGCTTATAGCTGCTACAATTTCTAGTCAGATTTCAGGTTCTGTGACATCAGAAAATGTATCCAGAGATTACAAGGTAAGAAACATTGAGTGCTTAATTCATTTTTTAGTGTATTAAGTAGCCAACAGCCTCTGGTGCTCAACTACCATTTGCTTAGGAATAAGGACAAAAGGTTCTCTGTTGTTAGATATGAAATTTAGAAGAGAAATTTTACCAGTATGCAAGATATGTGGTCATAGTTTTGTAATTGAGAGGAAAAGCTATCTTTAGATTACGATGATTCTTTTAAACATCAAGTTCCATTTTACTATATCTTTGTTAATATTCTGAATTTCAGAAAATATCTTGATGTATAGTATTTCCCTAACTTCACAATTTTTTTTTTTTTGTATTTAGGCATTATCTCGAGTATCAGCATTAACATGTAATACTAGAATGTAAAAAAAAATTACAAAATCTCTAAAGAGTGTTATATGGGCAGCCTCATTTTTTAGTCCTTATTGAAGTGAGAAATCTCTTCTTGTTTATTTTAAAAGTTGAATTCCTTGCTTATTCTAAAGTTACGAGTGATAAGCTCCTTTTTGGCAGAGACTGGGGCTCTTTTACTCACCACTGGTTTCCCACCGTCATCCTGGAGCATAATAGGTAGTCAGTAAATACTTATTGAATCAATTAACAAACCAGAAAAATCGATGGTTCCATTTTTGTTAAGGCTAAAGACTAACTTTGTTTTAATGTCAATGAACTATTAACAGGTACATTAAATGAAACTACATTTGCATTTCAGTAATAGTGTTTGCTTGAATTGAGGTTTCAGTTAATTATAGTTATTTTTGCCTGCTAGTAAAAGTTGATTGATTTTTCACAAATATTTTTGAAATACATTTGGTATCCTAGACTACCATCAGTTAATGGTGTCTCAAAATCATGGTCCTTGCCAGCAGTCAACTCTCACAAATAGTCCAAAGACTGTAATAAAGATCCTAATTAATTCTTAATAGCTGCTCCTTATTTAGGGGCTTTAGCTTCAGTTCCTCTTTAGCTCATAACAACTGCAGAAACTGACTCAAGAAGCCAAGTAATTGAGATTTGGCTATGGTGCTATCTCTTGCTTCACCCAAGTGGGCAGATGCTATTGGTTATGCCTACCAAAGGAAGGCATAGCTGTGGTTTAGTAGAAGTTAGATAATCTGCCCAGCTAGAAGAGTGACAGTATATTTCTTAAGAATTTTCATGGCTATCTGGTGTTCATGTTTGTCCACAAAGGAGCAGCTTGGGGCTCCTGGTCCTTAAAACCTGGCTAGGCAAACACCCTGTCTCCAGGTGGGAGAACTGTTTTCTACATCACTGATGCCCAAGTGGCTGGCCACTGAGCAGCTGCAAATCCCACTGGTCCCAGTTGTCCTATTATCCCCACCTTAGCTGAGAAACTGCCCACTGAGTGGAGAGTCTCAAGGACCCATATTAGCAGAGAATAGCTCGCAGACCTCGGAGTAATTTTCTTTATGGACAATTATGAGTTAACTGTAATGTTTTCATTATGATGAATAGTTGTTAGTGTTGTATGGGTTCTGTAAAAGATTGAATATTGACTGTTTGCATAGCTTCCTAACATTACATTACTAGGTCAGCCTGAATCTGTACTTTAACATGAAGCAGCTAAGATTTTTCAATTTTAGTCTATTTTCAAATTTTGTGTAGCAGAATTAGTTCATGTTGGAATGGTTTAACAGATGGTATTCAGAAAAAATAAGGCTTTTCTTTATTTTAGAAATTAAATTTCAAAGTCCCTATATAAGATCATAACTAAAGCCTTTGATGAATTATTGTAAGAGAGCGTGTTTTATAACCATCTTTTTATATTTGCCCTGTAGGTAAATCTCTAAAGTTGGTGTTAAATTTATAATTCAGGAGTTGTTACACTTTCTTCAAGGAGAGAGTTTTGTTTTGTTTTGTTTTGTTTTTAAATAATAAAAGCATAAAATAGGCCGGGCATGGTGGCTCATGCCTGTAATCCTAGCACTCTGGGAGGCGGAGGCGGGTGAATCACTCGAGGTCAGGAGTTCGAAACCAGCCTGAGCAAGAGCGAGACCCCGTCTCTACTATAAATAGAAAGCAATTAATTGGCCAACTAATATATATAGAAAAAATTAGCTGGGCATGGTGGCGCATGCCTGTAGTCCCAGCTACTCGAGAGGCTGAGGCAGGAGGATCGCTTGAGCCCAGGAGTTTGAGGTTGCTGTGAGCTAGGCTGATGCCACAGCACTCACTGTAGCCTGGGCAACAAAGCGACACTCTGTCTCAAAAAAAAAAAAAATTAATTAATAAAATAAAATAAATAAATTAATTAAAAGCATAAAATATTTCTAAACCACAAGGATAATTGTACATGCTACTTACAAAGTAATTCTTAAAATCAGGGTAACCAAGATGGGTCTTTGGGACTCTTCTGGCTTGGGGTTAACCCTGAAGATCCAGATAAAGTTCCTTGAAGATTTAAGTTTCGGTCAACAGTCAATAATATTTGAAATTATCTATTGTGTAAATATCTTATTTGAAATATGCACTTAATTTGGGAGCTAACTTATTATAGATTAAACTCAACATCAGTAATTAAATGGGAGCAGATGTTTATATGAAGAGTGCACTTGCATCTTATTTGATATGCTGATTGTCCTCTGAGTTGTAGGCTGCTGAGAATGGTTCTATATGATCATCATCATCATTGTCATCAACCCTCTAGCACAGGCGTCCTCAAACTATAGCCCGTGGGCCACATGCGGGTGTTTTTGCCTGTTTGTTTTTTTACTTCAAAATAAGATATGTGCAGTGTGCATAGGAATTTGTTCATATTTTTTTTAAACTATAGTCCAGCCCTCCAACGGTCTGAGGGACAGTGAACTGGCCCCCTGTTTAAAAAGTTTGAGGACCCCTGTTCTAGCACATATAGGGCTCTAAGGTTTTATAGTACTTTTTGACATGTCATCCATTTAAGCCTTAAAATAACTCAGTGAAGCTGGGCACAGTGGCATAAGCCTTTAGTCCCCAGCTACTCAGGAGACTGAGGCAGGAGGATTGCTTGAGTCCAGGAGTTTGATGCTGTAGTGTACTATGATTATGCTTATAAAAAGCCACTGTATTCTAGCCTGGGCAACATAGCAAGACCCTGTCTATTAAAAAGAAAACAAAAAACCTGCAGTGAGGTAGCTATTATTATAATGATCATTTAACAGATGAGGAAACTGGGGCCTAGAGAGGTTAAGTGATTTGCTTAGGATCACACAGCTAGAGTTGGGATTTAAACCCAACTCATCCTATTGAAAAGCTAGAGTGGTTTTTAAATTTTGTCCCACTCCTCCCACCCCCATCCACTATTTTTCAGAATGTGGTCTTCTTGCAACAGCACTCCCTGGAATGCCTGTAAAAATTAAGTCTGGGCCCCATCCCAGACTTAGTGAATCAGAATCTCTGGGGGAGGCAACCAAGTACCTCATATATTTCTTATGTACAATAAAATCTGAAAACCTAGGCTTCCTTGGTTTATATCTGTTGAAATTGGTGCTAGGACCATGCGTTTCTGGTACATTCCTATAAATCAGAATAATTAGCAACTCATGTTAGATGTTGAACAGTTTTTTTTATTATTTACGCATACCATAAATTGTCAGTCAGTGCAGGGTCCGATCATCCAAGATGTAGTAAGAATATCACTGGTATCACAGGAGATGAGTTTAGATGGTATGTCCATGGGCATAGTTTAATAGTTATATAATTACTTTATTGTGTATTAGAAAAACTAACACATCAAGCTTTTGATTTAATGGATGTTATTGCTTAGAGCAGGCAAAGTATAAAAAAGGAGTGAATTTTAAATCAATATAAAGATGAATATAATTATATTAGTATGGGTGGTATGTGATGTGGCAAGCCAAATTTGTAGAGGTGGTATGTGAAATGACAGCAGTTTGGCAAACATTGTCCCAGCTGAAAGAGTAGATAGCTATTATGTTACATTTTGAGTCAACTAAATTAATAAATGTATGCTTTAATACCAAGTCCTCCTGAAAGTTAACCTGATGATTAAGACTACTAGATGAAATATAATAAAATATTTTGTTTTACTTGCCCTCCCTCACCCACACTACCAACTCAATTACTTTTATTTTTACTAAGCTAACAAATAGCAAAAAATCTTTGTCTTGAATTTGTCAAAAAATTTAAGAACAAGATCTGAATGTAATCTTCCATAAATTAGATGAAATAATACAGATTGTAATGAAACATTTTTAGGAACTATTAGTAGAAGTGACACAGTTGATCACAGCTCCCATTGTTTGGAAAATAGAACTAGGCCAGAAAGAGGGAACATGATGGAGTAGTACAAACAGTGGTGGTTAGCTTTGTGACCTTGTATAAGGAGGCTTACCCCTATCTGTAAGGATAAAAAGGGCTTAGATTATATTATAAACCTCTAAATGCCTTTCTTTCTACAATATTCTTCAATTATGTCCAAAATGATTTGATTCTGGCCAGCCTTATGGAAATTAGGACACTCTAATTTTAACGAGATCATCTTCCTTCCACTGGCTCCATCATTTTCAGCATCACCTCTCTGTGTCTCCCCTCCACTTTTTCCTCCCCTTACCCATGCACACAGAGTAGCTAGATCTCTTCTCTAAACATTCTGAAGAAAAAGGAGAAAATGCAGAAGATCCTGTACTAAGTTTAATAATTGGACAGGATAGTACAGGAATTAAATTCTGGATCCTCAACAAAAATTTCTAGAAGGTCTTTGGAGGGAAGGTGAAGACAGTGTATGGGAAATGCTTTATTATGCTTGGGTTGGGTCTTGGTTGATATTTCTTAAATTGGGCTGGGTACTAGTCTATGAAAAGGGAAACTTGAGCATGATCTTTCATAATCTATGCCCATAATCCATCGTTGATAGCCTAGCCTCAGGACTTATTTATTAAATTGGAGGCTGCAAACTCAGATCTCAGATACCTACATGGGATAGTGAACAAGCTAGGCAGACATGGGGGAGTGCTGTGGAGAATTGGAGAATACAGGATGCCCCCCTAAAAGCAATTAGATTTTTTAAAAAACAAAACCCTGCTACCATAGGCCTCTAGTTTGTAACCACTGTAATAGATAGAAAAGTGCTATCCTATCTACCAGGGGTTTTGTGAGAAAGAATTATTTCTTAAAAATGTTAAGACTTGGACTTCTGCTTCTGTAAAGATGGAGCAGATGTACTTATTCTTCACACTAAATACAACTAAAAACTCTGGACATTATCTATAAAGTAAATATAAGAACACTCTGAAAGGTAGAGAGAAGAGGCACACTGGCTAGGGATCTCAGGACCCAAAGAATGACAGACATGGTGGTGAATTCTCTGGGTTTTGATTTTGCCACATATATCCTAGACATTGTTGAAGAAGCCAGCCACATAGAAATGCCAACAGATATGGATAAGAAAATCCTACTCTGTCTAGCCAGAGGACAAGAAAAGGGGCAGCCTAGCAAAAGTAATACTCTTATGCACTAACCACTCTACTCCAGCCAAATGCCACAGGAAAAAAATGTGGCTCTACTTTCACCAGCAAAGCCAATTGGGGAGACTAGATTCCACCCTCGCCAGGCTGTAATGAGGTACACAAACCCCCTGCAGGGATGGTGTTAGAGGAGGCCTAGTGGAGAGTCAGGACTTTACTACCATCGATTGGTAAGGAGGTTGCCCCCTCCACTGTGGTGTCAGTGAAGGCCATGTGGGGGATAGTAATGAGGTACCTCTTTCCCTCACAGCTAGGGAGGTTTCTGTGGAAGCTTAGCTGGGAGCTAGAACTCTCACCCTTGCTCAGTAGTAACCAGGAGCCTCCCAGCCTCCAGTGTCACTGGAGGCTGAATGGGAAACCTGGACTTCTATCCCTACCTGGAAGTAATGAAACAGTACCCTTCCTGCTGGAGCAGTGTTAGAGAAAGCCAGTTAAAACAGAAGGTTTGAATAAGATCCAGAGTCTCAAATCATAATGCCCAAAATGTCTGAATTTCAAATTACAAATCACTTATGCCAAGAACAAGGAAGATCTCAAACTGAACGCAAAAAGAGAATCAATAGATGTCAATACTGAAATGACAGAGATGTTAGAATTTAAAGAAGCCAAGAAGCCATCATAAAATGGCTTCAATAATAAATGTGTTTGAAACAATGAAAAAATAGAAAATGAGAGAAAAGAAATAGAAACATTTCACCAAAGAAATGTAAGAGATAAAGAACCACATGGAAATTTTAAAACTGAAAAATGCAAAAGCTGAAATGAACTCAATGGGTAGATTCAAAACCAGAATAGAGAGGACAGAGGAAAGTATCTGTGAACTTGAAAATGGAACAATAGAAATTATCCAATCTGAATGAGAGAATGAGAGATAAATGAACAGAGTCTTGTGGACCTGTGGGACTATAACAAAGGATCTAACATTTGTGTCATCAATGTCCTGAAGGAGAGAAAGGGGGTGGGGGTGAAAAAGTACCTGAAGAAATAATGGCTGAAAAACTTCTCAAATTTGGCGTAAGACGTAAGCCTACAGGTTCAACAAGTTGAGCAAACCCCAAACAAGAGAAACCCCTCAAAATCAATACCAAGACACATTATAGTCAAACTTCTGAAAACTAAAAACAAAGAAAAAACCTTGAAAGCAGTAAGAGAGATACACATGGAGAGACATGTCATCACATAGGATATACAGATGTCAGATAAGCCCAGGAAAAGACGTTCAACATCAGTACCTAAAGCAGAATACAAATTAAAGTCACAATGAGATATCATTATTTACCTATGGCTAGAATTTAAAAAAACAGTGACAATACCAAATGTGGAGAAACTAGATCGTCCATTCCTTGTTGGTAGGAATGTAAAATGGTACAGCCACTCTGGAAAACAATTTGGCAGTTTCTTAAAGTGAATGTGCAGCTACACTACCCAGCAATGGTACTCCTGGGCATTTTTCCCAGAGAAATGAAATCTTATGTTCACATAAAAACCTGTACATGAATTTTTTTTTTTCTTTTTTTTTTTTTTCTTTTGGCATATGATGGGGATACAGATTTTAAGGTTTCAATAAATGCCCTTTCCCCCC
>VSMD01130710.1:5817-17366 GCA_008750895.1 Mirza zaza
CAGCCAGGACGGCCCCCTCCACCAGCCAGGACGGCCCCCTCCACCAGCCAGGACGGCCCCCTCCAGCAGCCAGGACGGCCCCCTCCAGCAGCCAGGACGGCCCCCTCCACCAGCCAGGACGGCCCCCTTAAGACAGACGTTGCGTGCTTTTTTTAGAGTCCAGCGGCTTTTTTTAGGTTTGTGTCCTATACCATGCATCCCTAGGGAATAGATCCCGGCAGCTGAAGGCCCTTTCTTTGCTTCTGGCAGGTGTGCTATGCCTATTACGCCCTGAATTCACAGGGAACAGGTCCCAGCACCTCGGGCTCCTTTCTGTCTCTTCTCACAAAGTGTGAGACCCCCGTTACGCCAGGAACTCACAGGGGACAGGCTCCAGCAGCTCGGGCTCCTTTCTGTCACTTCTCACAAAGTGTGAGACCCCCGGTACGCCAGGAACTCACAGGGGACAGGCTCCAGCAGCTCGGGCTCCTTTCCGTTGGCTCTCACAAAGTGTGCTTCTCTGGGTGGAGCAGCCTGTCGCTTCGGCTGAACCCAGGTACCCTTCTCTTTGGCTTCCTTCTTTCTCTGATCATTTTCCTTCACACGCTTCGGGAAGCTACCTCGGCTCTCAGAGCGCTTAATGTGCTCGATCCCTACATTGATCCTCTTTTTTTTTTTTTTGAGACAGAGTCTCACTTTATTGCCCAGGCTAGAGTGAGTGCCGTGGCGTCAGCCTAGCTCACAGCAACCTCAAACTCCTGGGCTCAAGCAATCCTGCTGCCTCGGCCTCCCAAGTAGCTGGGACTACAGGCATGTGCCACCATGCCCGGCTAATTTTTTGTATATATTTTAGTTGGCCAATTAATTTCTTTCTATTTATAGTAGAGATGGGGTCTTGCTCTTGCTCAGGCTGGTCTCGAACTCCTGAGCTCAAAGGATCCGCCCACCTCGGCCTCCCAGAGAGCTAGGATTACAGGCGTGAGCCACCGCACCCGGCCTACATTGATCCTCTTGGCAGGAATCCCGCCCTTAACCTGTTTGTTTACAACAATTCCAACAGCGCGCTGGGCAACGTTGCAGACTCTTCCGGTTTTGCCACCGTAACACTTGGGGGGGCCGTGCCTTTTTGAGCAGTGCCCAGTCCCTTGATGTCTACAGCGTCACCTTTCTTGTAGATGCGCACGTATGTGGCCAAAGGAACGACCCCGTGTTTTCTAGGAGGCCTAGAGAACACATGTCGGGCGCCCCTCCTCTTTCCCTTTGTGTTCGTCATTTTTGGCGAAATCACTGGAAGACGGAGGCTCGGGCCGAAAGGGGTTGCTTGCTTTTTAATCCAGCAACTTCACTTTGAGCAATTCGGCTTGAAAGCCGCGTATCATAATCTGAGACAGTAACACACACACACACAAAAAAAAAAAAATATTCGCTGCAGGACTGCAACAGCTAAAATGTATATAACAGGGAACAGGGCCAAGCCTGTGGGTTAGCTATGGGGCATTTTGCGGCCTGAATCAAAGTGAACACAAGGGACTTTAAACATCAAAAAAGTTAACGGATAAAGGTGTCCAAAGAGGTGTGTACACATGTATATGGAAGAAACGCAAATATGCTGGGAAAATACATACACGGCATTAAAAGGATTGTGGGAAAGACGCCAAGTTTGTCAACAGCAGTTTTCTGGGTGGCGGCGTTTTGCAGTGGCTTCTATTTCCTTACGCTTTTCGGGATTGTTTCCCCCTAAGTTCTCGCCAATCGACATTGACAAAATGATGGGAAATGAGCGGTTTGCAAAGACGGTTTAAAAGCGGAAGTAAAGGAATGCACAAGAAATCCGTAGGGTGAAGGGAAGGGATCCTTACGGTTCGTACCCTCTGGGAGCTTTTGATTTTTGCACCGGGCAGGTGTCATCTGCTCAAAAATATACACATAAGTTTTTGCAAAGAAGACGCAAGAAATGTAAATACCAAAACCACGGGGGTGGGGGGGGGGCAGGAAGAGAGGCTAACAGAGGAACCCCCTGCGGGAAGGAGCTCCAGGAAGGAGCTCTCCGCTCCTGGGAGGGATGGGGCTGGAAGCTGGGCTGCCCTCCGGGGCCCAAAGCCACCGACTCACCCCAGGATCCCGCCAGCCAAGGGTGTCTCCACCGGCAAGGCCACTCCGCCAGACACAAAATCGGTCAGGAGCGGGGCCAGCCCCTCCCTGGCGTTTTTTTCTCCCGGGGGGGGGGGGGGGGGGGGGGGGGGGNCCCGGGGGGGGGGGGGGGGGCAGAGGCAGGCAGGCTGGGGAGGGGCTGGGTGTTGGACCTCTGACCTGGGACCGCCGGTGTGCCCCCTGGGCCAGGCACAGACTGGGACCCGGGACCCGAGCAAGGACGGCTGGAGGTCCCCCGACAGAGAGAGAGAGAACTCTGCTGCAGCCCTGTGATTCCAGGAGGATCCCTCAGAAGCAACTTGCAGGACCCGGCGGGTTGTTCGAAATGGGAAAAGTCTCCCCTAACTACCTTCGAGGCGCCGAACCACAAACCTTCGTTCCGTTTCCATTCTCTGGCTGTCTGCCGATCGATCGGCGCTTTCACCTTTGCGGTGAAGAGAGGGCAACGTTGGAGCCCACCAAAGCTATAAACATGGTGGGGAGGGGCATGCTCCGATTTTAGACCGTGCGAGGGGCTTGTTTGGCGGGAAGAGCAGAAACGGTCGGATCATCGACAAGAAAGGCCTCACTCAGTGTCTTTACAGACGACCCCTCTTCCCACCCCTGCCCTGCCCATCGACTCCAAAATGATGAAAGCAGCTTCAGTGACTCCAGGACAGCGGGCTGAGCCAGGGCGCCTGACTCGTGCTAGATGCGGCCAGGGGAGAGAGGGGAGGCCCGGTCCTTCCTCGATGGATCGCTGTGGGTCACGACTCGCCCTGGAGCTCCTCACACACATGGGGGTGCCCAGGTATCCAGCCCGCCTTGCAGCTGGCCCACAGGGGTGTCCCCTCCACACCTCCGGGGACCGGTCTGCGGAGAAAGCCACAAATCTGGTACCTTCCCCTTTTGTTCCGTGTGTGGGCCCCTGGACGCTAGAGGCACGTCACACAGAACACACGGGAAAGTGACTTTTCAGGGGGGAAAAAAAAAAAATGTATTGCAATTTGATGGCACTCTGGCCGTGGTTCTGAAAGCAAAGTGAATCCAGTACAGCGTCCTTAGGATCCGCCCGGGCGGGGGTGGGGGTGGGGGGTCCAGGACCTCCCCTTGGATTCCGGAACCCGAGGACGCTCACGTCCCAGACGTGAAATGGCACGCCACCGAGTGCACGTAGCCCGCGCGTGCCCCCACCCCCCGCCCCCACGCGCTTAGATCGCCTCCGCGTTGCCTAAGATGTGCCACGTGATGCAAATGCCGCGTAAACAGTTGTGATGCCGTACTGAGGAATAAGGGCAAGGAAAAAAGTCCGCACGCGCGCGGTGCAGATGCAATTCCTTCCCGGCATTTTCGATCCGACGGTTGAACCCGCAAGATTCAGAAGCCGCAGTCACAGAGGGGCAACTGAATCCGGGAAATCTTTTAGAGTGGGAACATTTCTCAGAGGTGGGCTGGGGTCACACCACTTCTGAAGGAGGCAGAGCTCGACTTACGGCAGTTTGCAGGAATCGGGATTTTTTTTTTTTTTTTTTTTTTTTTTTTTTTACAAATTGAGGGTTTGTGCCAACCCTGCGTCCGGCGACAAGTCTACTGGCACCATTTTTCCAACGCTGTGTGTTCACCTCGTGTCTCTGTGTCAGGACTCTTTAGCAATAAAGTATTTTTTTAATTAAGGTGCATGCTTTTTGTTTTTGGACATATTACACACATTTAAAACACTACAGTACCCAGTTGGATGCAGCTTTGAAAAGAAATAAAAGAGAAAAAGAAATTTAAGAGAAAAAAATATATATAAATAAATAAATAAAATACTATAATATAAGGCCGGGCGCGGCGGCTCAGGCCTGTAGCCCTTAGCACTCTGGGAGGCCGAGGCGGGAGGATCGTTTGAGCTCAGGAGTTCGAGACCAGCTCTGAGCAAGAGCGAGAGACCCCCAGTCTCGACTAAAAATGGAAAGAAATTAGCTGGACAACTAAAAACATATAGAAAAAATTATCCTGGGCGTGGTGGCGCATGCCTGTAGTAGTCCCAGCAACCCGGGGAGGCTGAGGCAGGAGGATAGAGCTTGAGCCCAGGAGTTTGAGGTTGCTGTGAGCTGGGCCGACGCCACGGCACTCTAAGCCCAGATGACAGAGCAAGACTCCGTCTCAAAAAAAAAAACGGCCAACAAACAGACTACGGGATGGCGTAGACGTAACTCTCACAAGGTCCTGAGAAACCAACACGTGTGTGACTTCGCTTCCTGGTGACACTCACTTTATTGGGGTGGTCCGGACCCGAACCCACGGTGTGTCTCTGAGGCACGCCAGCACTCTTCACTGGGAACAGCGCACCGAAAAGGCATAATTCGAGAACCAGCAAGACTCTCGGGCCCGGCAGACGCAGGGCCCCGGGAGGGGGGAGCCCCGGCCGCAGCCGTGGGGGGAGGGGCCGAGCGCCCCACTCCGGGAGGCCACCCACGAGCCTGGGGGGGGTAGGGGTGCACTCTGGAGAGGTGGACATGATTCCAGCACAGCCGCTCTGAGTCCTGAGACCCCCGGGAGGCCTGGGCAATGGGGCAAGGGGGGACCACCAGTCCCGCCACAGGTGCGGGAAGAGGAGGCGTCTTCACTGGGGGGGGGAAGGAGAAGGCCCCGTGGGGGGAGGACGAAACGTCATCGGAAGAAAGGCAGCTGAATGCGGCCACGTCCTCCAGACCCCACGAGGGGGAGGGGACTCCATGTGGCAGACGCCCACGGAGGCCCCACGGGGCAGGAAGCCCTTCCCTGGGGGGCCGGCCGGGCAGAGGGCTGCCCCGGCTCACGGCCGGACGCGACCACAAGCACACGGCGTCTTCGCAGACAAGTCCGAGGACACGGCACGGCCCAGCGGCGGCGGCCCCTGCGGCCGACGACGCCACCGAATTGCAGGTGACACGGTGACCTCGAGTGGGTTCCTGCCCCCCCCCCCGACTCCCCGGGCACCTTCCCCCGCCCCCAGTCTCGGGCCCCCGCCTGACCAAGCCGGGGAGGAGGCAGCCCGGCCCGGGCCGCCTAGTCGCCGTACCGGACCTCGGCCCGCAGCTCCTTGGTGACGTAGGCGGCCAGCATGGCCAGCAGCTGCTGCTGCAGGGCCTCGCTGCCCATGACCAGCGCCGTGAGCTGCACCGCGTCCGTCCAGTCCAGGTGCCGGACGATGGCCGAGGCCTGGAGGAACAGCTTCTGCCGCTCCGCCGCCGGCAGCTCCATGAGGATCCGGGGCACCGACTGGAACTCCCCGCTCGCCATCCAGGCCCCCAGCAGGCCCCCGACGGCACCCCCTGGGACACAAGGGAGGGTTCCGTCAGCGGGGCCTCCCGCCCGCCCCGAGACCGCCTGGCCCGCATGCCCGCCGGGAGCACGCCCGCCCGCTGCGTGATGAGCCAGGCATGTTCGAGAGTGGGTCGGAGTGGGCTCGGCTCACGCCTGCTCCGCCAGGCAGCGCGGGGGGCAGAGGTTTACGCAGCCTCCCGTCCGTCCGTCCGTCCGTCCGTCCGTCCGTCCGTCCGGCCGGCCGGCCGGCCGGCTCGGATATAACCGACACCCAGACGAGCCCTTCCCCGAGCCCCACGCTTGGGGATGCAGAGCAAACCCCGCGCCGCCTGCTAGCTCAGAGCCGCGCGAACTGGAAGCTCCTTCGCAGGCTGGCGGAGGTGCCCGTGGCTGCCCATAAAAACACCCCTCTCTCGTCACAAAGGGCGGGGCTGAGAAGCAAATGCGTGTTCAAGAAAAACCGTCTCAGGGGCCGGGCGCGGCGGCTCTCGCCTGTCATCCCAGCACTCTGGGAGGCCGAGGCGGGCGGATCGCTCGAGGTCAGGAGTTCGAGACCAGCCTGGGCGAGAGCGAGGCCCCGTCTCTACTATAAATAGAAAGAAATTAATTAGCCAACAAATATATATAGAAAACATTAGCCAGGTGGGGGCCTGGACGCATCCTCAGGACTCAGTCAGTGGGTGGATCGCTCGAGGTCAGGAGTTCGAGACCAGCCTGGGCAAGAGCGAGACCCCGTCTCTAGTATAAATACAAAGAAATTAATTGGCCAACTAATATATATAGAAAACATTAGCCGGGCACAGTGGGGCATGCCTGTAGTCGAGCTACTTGGGGGGCTGAGGCAGGAGGATCGTTTGAGCCCAGGAGTTTGAGGTTGCTGTGAGCGAGGCTGACGCCACGGCACTCACTCTAGCCTGAGCAATAAAGTGAGACTGTCTAAAAAAAAAAAAAGAAACATCTCAGTGGTGAGGCCCCATATCCTCCACCCACTAGCGGGCTGACGTGCTCTTTGACCCCGAAGTTAGGAAATTTCTAGTGTACTCATGTGGTCAAAGAGCCCAGGGCCCGGATCAGATCAGGATGTCCTTTTCTCTTAAGCAATGTCTTTCAGACAAAACCTCTCCTGGCCGGGTGCGGTGGCTCACGCCTGTCTCCTAGCACTCTGGGAGGCCGAGCCGGGAGGATCGCTTGAGCTCAGGAGTTCGAGACCAGCCTGAGCAAGAGCGAGACCCCATCTCTACTATAAATAGAAAGAAATTAATTGGCCAACTAATATACATAGAAAAAATTAGCCGGGCATGGTGGCGCATGCCTGTCGTCCCAGTTACTCGGGAGGCTGAGGCAGGAGGATCGCTTGAGCCCAGGAGTCTGAGGTTGCTGTGAGCGAGGCTGACGCCACGGCACTCACTTTACCCCGGGCGACAGAGCAAGACCCTGTCTCAAAAAAAAAAAAAAAAAAAAAAGCCTCACGATTTTAAAATATCAGCGCCAGATATTTAAAGATAAAGCCCATTGGTCTTCAGAGACACCCCCCCCCTCTAAAAAAAAAAAAAAAAGAAAAACGAAGCCCGCTGGACTTGGCGACTCATTTCCAACAGAGTGTGGAACGGGGACCCGGATCTTTATCATGGAAAAGCCCGGCAAACGTGACCTTAACACCAAGAAGAGCAAGGTCAACATCACCGGCGTCGTCAGGCAAATGTCACGGACCCCGGAAAGAACGCAAGAGAAGGCCCTTGACCTCCCCAAGTACCTGCCTGGTCCACAGACCCGCAACTGCAGCCTGCTTCTGAGACACGAGTTGGACAGATTGGAACCGAGCGAAGTTCTACAAAGTATCTGCCCGGCACTCTGCAAAACTGTGCAGTGGCGAACATCTCAGGAGCGTCTGAGAAATGGCTGCAGACCTGAGACTCAGGAAACGGGCCGACAAGGTGTCTCAGACCGGATCCCCGAAACATAAAAAAAGGGCCACGAACACGAAAGGGTAAAAAAATCCCAATCAGGTCTGGAGAACGGCTGACAGCAGCCCGTTAGTGTTGGCTTCTCGGTCTTGACAATGTATGGAGGTGCCTGTTGGCATTCGGGCAAACGAAGCGGGGTGAAGGGCACTCGGGAATTCCCTGTGCTATCTACCCGTGCAGCTCCTCTGTTAACCTAGTATTGTCCCAAAATGAGAAGTTTATTTAAAAGAAAATTGCTGGTCGGGCGCGGTGGCTCACGCCTGTCATCCCAGCACTCTGGGAGGCCGAGGCGGGAGGATCGCTCGAGCTCAGGAGTTCGAGACCAGCCTGAGCAAGAGCGAGACCTCCGTCTCTACTAAAAAAAAAATAGAAAGAAATTAATTGGCCAACTAATATATATAGAAAAAATGAGCCGGGCCTGGTGGCACATGCCTGTAGTCCCAGCTACTCGGGAGGCTGAGGCAGCAGGATCGCTTGAGCCCAGGAGTTGGAGGTTGCTGTGAGCTAGGCTGACGCCACGGCACTCACTCTAGCCTGGGCAACAGAGCGAGACTCTGTCTCAAAAAAAAAAAAAAAAAAAAAAAAAGAAATCGCAGCCCGGGCCAGAGAGACCCCACTTGCAGCCGGGACTGGCCGACAGGCGGGAAGACCGGTGCCCAGTGAGGACGCCGAGCACGGAGGCCCGGGAACAGCTGCCTCCTCTGGCCCCGGGCCCGGCCTCCCGTCCCACGGGCTGAATACTGCCCCCAGGAAAGGGTCCCCCTCCCTCCAAAGGAAAGCAGCACCCTGGGGAGGGGAAACCGGCCAACCGACAGGCTGTTCTGAGCTTTTCCCCGTGACACCAGGGAAAGATGCTTTGCGGTGGCAGGAGCTGCGCGTGTCGGCACCGAGCCTTTACGAGAATGTCAGCGTCCGATTTGGAGCTGCGATTAACGCAGAAAGTCGCCAAGAGCCCGGACCAGCAGACTACTGGCTCTAGGGAGAGGAGACAATTCCTTTGTTTTCTGGGTGAAACGATGCTCCCCGCCCACGGCCGGGGCTGGAAGCGGTGGCTCCCCCGGGGCGCTCTCTGCGGACATCCTGGTCTCTACCCCCGTTACTCAATCCGGATGCAATGCGTGCTCCCGGAATGGCACCTGGGCACGGCTGGATGATGAAACGATCCCCGTGAGCCCGATCCCCCGAGCACTTAAAGATAGAGACTGTCACCGAGGAGGAAGGACACGGCCTCGTCTCCCCTCTGGCGCTGCATAGAAAGAGGCTGAAGGCAGGACTCACTATAAAATTCACAGATTTGGACTAGAAAATAGAAAGAGGGAAGGTCTGGGGCCACCCACGTGCTTAATATTTTTTTTTTTTTTTTGAGACAGGGTCTCACTCTGTTGCCCGGGCAAGAGTGCCGTGGCGTCAGCCTCGCTCACAGCAACCTCAGACTCCCGGGCTCGAGCGATCCTCCTGCCTCAGCCTCCCGAGTAGCTGGGACGACAGGCATGCGCCACCGCGCCCGGCTAATTTTTTCCATATATTTTTAGTTGGCCAACTAATGTGTTTCTATTTATAGTAGAGACGGGGGTGTCTCGCTCTTGCTCAGGCTGGTCTCGAACTCCTGACCTCGAGCGATCCTCCCACCTCGGCCTCCCAGAGTGCTGGGATGACAGGCGTGAGCCCCAGCGCCCGGCCTCTTTCTATTTTTAGTAGAGACGGGGTCTCGCTCTTGCTCAGGCTGGTCTCCAACTCCTGACCTGGAGCGATCCACCCGCCTCGGCCTCCCAGAGTGCCGGGATGACAGGCGTGAGCCACCGCGCCCGGCCAGCTTGCATTTTTAACCGGGCAAAGTGTATACGCAAAGATGACATCGCAGATGCAACCTGAACCCCATGAGCCCCCCGCCCCCCACCCCAGGCGTGGGGCTCCCCCTCTGGCGAGCTCCTTTCCCCCCGCGGTTGCAAAGGTGCTCTAGCGCAACACCTGCCGGGCGGGCCGGCCCCCCCGAGAGACACCCGGACTCACCGACGGCCAGTCCCGGCGGGCCGCCCACCAGACCGCCCACGAAGGCCACGGCCCCGGTGACCAGGGCGCCCTTCCCCGAGTGCTTGACGGCCGCCTTCATCTTGCTCTGCTCCGAAACCGAGCACAGGAGCTGCATGATGTCGTCCACCACGACAGGCATCCTCGGGAGCCTTGAAAGGAACGTTCCAGAGGGAGACGGTTTTTCTTTTTCTTTGATTATTTTTTTTTTAATATTTTTTATTTATTTATTTGTTTGTTTATTTTGAGACAGAGTCTCGCTTTGTTGCCCAGGCTAGAGTGAGTGCCGTGGCATCAGCCTCGCTCACAGCAACCTCAGACTCCTGGGCTCAAGCCATCCTCCTGCCTCAGCCTCCCTGGTAGCTGGGACTACAGGCATGCGCCACCACGCCCGGCTCATTTTTTCTATATATATTAGTTGGCCAATTAATTTCTTTCTATTTATAGTAGAGACGGGGTCTCGCTCTTGCTCAGGCTGGTCTCGAACTCCTGACCTCGAGCGATCCTCCCGCCTCGGCCTCCCAGAGTGCTGGGATGACAGGCATGAGCCGCCGCGCCCGGCCCAGAGGGAGAGTTTTAAAGAGCGTGAGAGCGTTTCCACCCGCACACGTTGCTCTTCCCAGGGGTGTGGGAGGGAGGGTCTGCGTTTTCTGGAGGGAACGGGAGCTCCCGCTGTGTGCAACACAGACGGTGGAAAGTTCTCTGCCGGCCAGGCGCGGTGGCTAATAACGTCTGTCATCCCAGCACTCTGGGAGGCCGAGGCGGCAGGATCGCTCGAGGTCAGGAGTTCGAAACACCAGCCTAAGCAAGAGCGAGACCCCGTCTCTACTATAAACAGAAAGAAAATAATTGGCCAACTAAAAATATATAGAGAAAAAATTAGCTGGGCATGGTGGCGCATGCCTGTAGTCCCAGCTACTCGGGAGGCTGAGGCAGGAGGATCGCTTGAGCCCAGGAGTCTGAGGTTGCTGTGAGCGAGGCTGACGCCACGGCACTCTAGCCGGGCAACAGAAGCGAGACTGTCTCAATAAAAAAAAGAAAGAAAGAAAGTTCTCTGCCGTACAAAGAGCAGGGCTGAGATTAATGAGCAAACAGAGGCAGCTGAGTGGACGAAAGGTCGTCTTTGCCCTCTGATTAGCTGCTGATTTCCGGCAGATTAAGGAGCAAACCCGGGCCACATGCCGGTTTGTCACCGGGGAGGCCAGCCTGACCTCTGGCGTCTGTGGGCTTCCGGCAGGCCCGGGCGATCCTCTGCACACAGAGCCTGCCGGAGACCAGGACGCTGCCAGCCTCGTGTCCTTTCCATGCGACAGGGCATCGGAGCCGGTGCCAGGACAGAGAAGGGGAAAGGACACGGGACTGAGATGGCGCTGGCGTTTGCCCGCTACGTGTCCCGCAGCGGCAGGTACGCCAGCCCTAACGTGGAGATAAGCCACGGACAGCCTGGGTTCTTGCGAAGTGTAAGTGGAGCGGATGTGAAGTGCTGGGCACAACCAGAGACATCACAGGGTCTCGACGTGCAACGGCTCTGAATGCAAGTCCTGTCCCTAACACTCACGGCTGGCTCCCTGAACAACTGTTGTTAAAAGTCAAAACGGGCCGGGCGCGGTGGCTCACGCCTGTCATCCCGGCACTCTGGGAGGCCGAGGCGGGAGGATCGCTCGAGGTCAGGAGTTCTAAACCAGCCTGAGCAAGAGCAAGGCCCCCGTCTCTAGTATACATAGAAAGAAATTAATTAGCCAACTGATATGCATAGAAAAAAAAATCAGCCGGGCATGGTGGCGCAGGCCTGTAGTCCCAGCTCCTCGGGAGGCTGAGGCACGGCTGGACTCCTCGAGCCCAGGAGTCTGAGGTTGCTGTGAGCGAGGCTGACGCCACGGCGCTCACTCTAGCCCGGGCAACAGAGTGAGACTCTGTCTCAAAAAAAGCAACGAGATGAAGCAAGTGGAGAGTAGAATAAATCAACCCATTACTGGCCAGGCTCGGTGGCTCAAGCCTGTAATCCTAGCTCTCTGGGAGGCCGAGGTGGGCGGATCCTTTGAGCTCAGGAGTTCGAGACCAGCCTGAGCAAGAGCGAGACCCCATCTCTACTATAAATAGAAAGAAATTAATTGGCCAACTAATATATATAGAAAAAATTAGCGGGGCATGGTGGCA
>VSMD01130711.1:0-39020 GCA_008750895.1 Mirza zaza
TGGTTTTTAATAATCAATTAGGATTTCTTTGCTAGTATTTTATTTCACATATTTCTATGTATAGACAATAGATGAGATTTTTCTGTAATAGTCTATTTTATTCAGCATCTGGAAGCTTTGAGTACAAATGCTCTACTTAATTTTAATAATTTATTTAAAAGTTATACTTCCATTGTAATGTTTCTGAATTGAGTTAGAAGCATTGATTTATATGATATTTAAAAGGACTGTAAAATCCTCCAGTTAAACCATCTGATCCTAAAACTTTGTGAGAGCCTCTTTTTATAAACTTTTCTATTCCTACTCTTACTCCTTATTCTGTTTAGACTTTGAATCTAAGCAGGGGTCCATATTGATATATAATATTTTCCTAGAAAATTTCTACATCATCTTGTTTTCCAAACCAATGTACACTGAATTGTGCTAGTTATTCTTTAGTGATTTTAGCATAAATTTATGATATGTTGAATCTTCTATATCTTAACCCATTGAAACATTCTTATTTTGTCAGCCCATTTTTCTTCCTATAACTTAAATAAAGGGGCATCTTAGGAACCCAAAAGTTAACAAAATATTAAATTTTGAGTAAAAGACTTTCTGAGGGAAGCACACAATCCAGTGTACAAAACAGGCCTCACTGCCAGTCCCACCAGTGTCAGACCTCAGCATTTCCTTCTCTCTTCTACATAGCACCCTGCCTGCCTCCAAAGCATGGAAATGGAAGGGCCTCTCACAAATGCCTTAATGGTCTCACTGGAGATGATGATTAGAAACTGGCAATTACTTGGGGGATTAGTGACAAAGATAGAGTTTTCCAGAAATAGTCTCAGTTCTAATAGTGTGCATTCTCATTTTCACTACAGATAAAATGGTAACTGCAGTTCTGTGGGGAGGTGAGGTCACAGAATGGCAAAAGTCCTTATCAGGGTTGTCCTACCGCCCTTCCACATATACCCTGACAGCCAAAACTCCCACACTGTGACCACCATGCTGAAATCAGGAAGGAGTCAGGTGAACATTTTAGATTTCAGCCAGAGAGGCAGAGTCCATAGGGAAGAAAGCTTCTAACAATTATGGGTGAAGTGTTCATATCTTCAAAAACGATTCTTCTGGGTTTCAAACTGATCCAGTGTAAAATACACTCATGAGAGAAAAACATTTCCTGAGGTAAGGAATGGGAAATAGACTGAAGTCCTAGAGCCTAGACTCTATACTGGTCTCTTATTTTCTTCTAATACCATGACCATCTGACCTACTCTTGAGATCAGGAGTTCAAGACCACCCTGAGCAAGAGCAAGACCCTATCTCTACAAAAAAATAGAAAAATAGGCCAGGTGTGATGGCACATGCTTGTAGTCCCAGCTCTTTGAGAGGCTAAGGCAGGGGAATCAATTGAGCCCAAGAGTTTGAAGTTGAAGTGATCTATGATGATGCCATGATATCACCTCATTCTAGCCTGGACAATGGAGCAAGTAAGAAACTGTCTAAAAAATAAAAAAAATAAAAAAGAAGAAAAAAAGAAGAAGAAGAAGAGGAAGAAGACAGAAAATACAAAAACATACATAACCTTGTTCCTGTAGTATTCTGAGTAACAATCATTCCTTTTTTTATTTTTTTAGCATATTATGGGGGTACAACTGTTAAGTTTACATATATTGCCCATACCCTGCCCAAGTCACAGCTTCAAATGTGACCATCCCAAAAAGTTGCACAACTGAATCATTGTGTTTGTAAATACCCACACCCTCCTCCCCCCTCCCACCTGCCCAACACCCAGTAAATATTAATCCTATATGTCCACTGAGGTGTTGATCCATTAATGCCAATTTGCTGGTGAGTACATGTGGTGTTTGTTTTTCCATTCTTGAGATACTTCACTTAGTACAATGGGTACCAGCTCCATCCAGGAATATACAAGAGGTGCTGTATCACCATTGTTTCTTAAAGCTGAATAGGACTCCATGGAATACATATACCATATTTTATTAATTCACTCATGAACTGATGGACAGTTGGGTTGTTTCCACAACTTTGCAATTGTGAATTGTACGCTATAAATATTTGAGTGCAGATGTCTTTTTCATAAAGTGACTTTTGATCTTTTGGGTAGATGCCCAGTAGTGGAATTGCTGGATCAAATGGTAGATCTACTTGTATCACTTTAAGGTATCTCCATATTGCTTTCCAGAGAGGTTGAACGAGTTTGCAGTCCCACCAGCAGTGTAGGACTGTTCCTATCACTCCACACTCACGCGAACATTTGTTCTTTGGGGACTTTTTGATAAAGGACATTCTCAGCGGAGTTTAGTGATCTCACTGAGGTTTCGATTTGCATTTCCCTGATGATTAGAGATGTTGAGCATTTTTTCATATGTTTCTTGGCCATTATTCTGTCTTCTTTTGGAAAGATTCAGTTCAAGTCCTTTGCTCATTTTCTGATAGGGTTATTTGACTTTTTCTTGCTGATTTTCCTGAGTTCTAAATAGATTCTAGTTATTAGCCCTTTATCAGATATGTAGCTTGCAAAAATTTTCTGCCATTCTGTGGGTTGTCTGTTTGCTCTCTTGACAGTTTCTTTGGCTATGCAGAAGCTTTTCAATTTGATCAGGTCCCATTTATTTATTTTTGTTGCTGCTGTGATTGCCTTTGGGGTCTTCTTCATAAATTCTTTGCCTAGCCCAATGTCTAGAAGAGTAGTTCCAATGTCTATCTCTAGAATACTAATAGTTTCACACCTAAGGTTCAAATCTGTTACCCAGCTTGAGTTGATTTTTTCATTTGTTTGTTTTTGAGACAGAGTCTCACTTCTGTTGCTCGGCTAGAGTGCCATGGCATCAGCTTAGCTCATAGCAACCTCAAAATCCTCAAGCGATCCTCCTGCCTCAGCCTTCCAAGTGGCTGGTACTATATGCATGCACCACAAGGACCGGCTAATTTATATGTATGTATGTATGTGTGTGTGTGTGTGTGTGTGTGTGTGTGTGTGTATATATATATATATATATTTTTTTTTTTTTTTTTAGTTGGTGAATTAATTTTTTCTATTTATACTAGAGAAAGAGTCTCACTCTGCTCAGGCTGGTCTTGAACTACTGACCTTCAGCAATCCACCCGCTTCAGCATGCCAGAGTGCTAGGATTACAGATGTGAGCCTCCACGCCCAGCCGTCAGTTGAATTTTCAGAGAGGTAAAAGGTGTGGGTCTTGTTTCCAGTCTTCTACATGTGACTATCCAGTTTTCCAAGCAAAATTCATTAGATAAGGATTCTTTTCCCCAGTGTATGTTTTTGTCTGCTTTGTCGAAGATTAGCTGGCTATATGAGGATGGTTTTATATCTGGGTTCTCGGTTCTGTCCCACTGGTCAATATCCCTATTCTCGTGCCAATCCAAAGCTGTTTTAATACTATAGCCTTGTAGTATAGTTTGAAGTCTGGTAAACTGATACCTCCTATTTTGTTTTTATTGCCTAGGATTGCTTTTGCTATACGGGGTCTACTCTGGTTCCATACGAAGCGTAAAATTATTTTTTCTGTATCTGTGAAAAATGATGATGGTATTTTGATAGGGATTGCATTGACACTTTAGGTCACTTTGGGTAGCACAGACATTTTAACAATGTTGATTCTGCCAACCCATGAGCATGGTATATTCTTCCATCTGTTTATGTCCTCTGCTATTTCCTTCTTTAGTGTTTCACAGTTCTCCCTGTAGGGGTCTTTTACCTCCTTAGTTAAATATATTCCTAGGTACTTTATTTTCTTTGTTGTTGTTTTGAGGGGAATTGAGTCTTTGATTTGGTTCTCTCTTTTACTGTTGTTGGATTATACGAATTCCTCTGACTTCTGTATATTGATTTTGTATCCTGACACTTTACCAAATTCCTTTATCAATTCAAGGAGTCTTGAATCCTTCAGGTTTCCTGAAGGATTGAATCTTTCAGGTTTTCTAGTTATAATATCATGTCATAAGCAAAGAGTGAGTGTTTGATCCCTTCTGCTCCCATTTTATGCCCTTAATTCTGCACTCTTGTCTGACTGCTGTAGCGAGGACTTCCAGGACTATGTTCAATACAAGTGCAGATACTGGGCAACCTTGTGTTGTTCCAGTTCTAAGTGGGAATGCTTTCAATTTTTCCCCATTCAGTATGATATAAGCTGTGGGTTTGTCACATATGGCTTGTATCATTTTTAGGTAAGCCCTGTCTATGCCTATTTTGTTAAGTATTCTTATCATAAAAGGGTGTTGAATTTTGTCAAATACTTTTCCTTCATCTATTGAGAGGATCATATGGTCTTTGCTTTTGCTTCTCTTTACATGGTGAATTACGTTTATAGATTTGCGTATGCTGAACCATCCCTGCATCCCAGGTAGTCATGCACTTGGTAGTCATCCCACTTGGTAGTCATGCATTATTTTCTTGACAAGCACCTGGATTCTATTGGCTAGGATTTTGTTGAGAATTTTTGCATCTGTATTCATAAGGGATATTGGTCTGTAGTTTTCTTTTTTTGTTGCATCCTTTCCTGGTTTGGGTATCAGGGTTATGTTCGCTTCATAAAATGTGTTGGGGAGGTTTCCATTCTTCTCGATGTGGAATAATTTCTGCAGGATAGTCACCAGTTCCTCTTTGTAGGTTTGGAAAATTTGGATGTGAAACCATCTGGTCCAGGACTTTTCTTTGTAGGAAGGTTTTTTATTGCTGTTTCAATTTCAGTACTCAATATTCGTCAGTTCAGGAATTCTATTTCTTCCCGGCTGAGCTTAGGGAGGCTGTGTGTTTATAAGAAATTGTCCATTTCCTCCACATTTTCCAGTTTGTGTGCATAAAGGTTTTTGTAGTATTCATGAGTTATATCCTGTATCTCCGGGGCATCCATTGTAATTTCTCCTTTATTGTTCCTGGTAGAGCTTATTAGAGATTTTTCTATTTTGCTTTTCTTTAGTCTAGCTAAAGGTGTGTCAATTTTGTTTATTTTTTCAAAGAACCAACTTTTTATTTTGTTAATCTTCCATATGGTTTCCCTGTTGTCAATTTTGTTTAGTTTGATCTTAATGATTTCATTTCTTCTGCTGAGTCTGGGGTCAGACTGTTCTTCTTTTTCCATCTCTTTGAGACAATTCATTAGGTTGTCTATTTATGATCTTTTTGACTTTTGGATATAAGTATTTATGGAAATAAACTTACCTCTCAGGACTGCTTTTAGCTGTGTCCCACAGGTTTTTGTAACTTGTGTCTCCTTTGTCATTTAATTCAAAGACTCTTTTCATTTCCATCTTGATTTCTTCATTTATGAAGTGACCATTCAGTAGAAGGTTCTTTAGTTTCCATGACTTTGTGTAGAAATGAGAGTTCAGGTAAGGGTTGATCTCTACTTTTATTCTATTGTGATCGGAAAAGATACGTGGTAAAATTTCTATTTTTTAAAATTGTTTTAGACATGCTTTGTGTGCTAGGATATGGTCAATCTTAGAGAATGACCCATGAACTGATGAGAAAAACGTATATTCAATGGTTTTTGGGTAGAATGTCCTGTAAATTTCAGTCAGGCCACTTTGATTTAGGGTTCTAAGTCCATTATTTCCTTGTTGATTTTCTGTTTGGAGGATCTGTCCTGTGCTGACAGTGCCGTGTTAAAGTCTCCAACTATTACGGTGTTGTTGTTTATCCATTTGTTGAGATCAAGTAGAGTTGGCTTTATGAATCTGGGTGCACCAAGGTTGGGTGCATTTATATTTAGAATTGTTATGTCTTCTTGTTGAACTGTACCCTTCACCATTATATAGTGATCTTCTTTGTCTTTTATTGCTTTTGTTGATTTAAAAATTAAGTTATCTGTAATCGGCACTGCTACGCCACCTTTCTTTTGGCTTCCGTTTGCTAGAAATATGTTCTCCACCCCTTACGTTCAGTCTAACTGGATACTTGCAGGTTAGATGTGTTTCCTGAAGGTAGCAGATATTTGGCTTGTATTTTTTTATCCATTCGGCTAACCTATGTCTTTTGACTGGGGAGTTTCAAACCATTCACATTTATTGAGATAACTGATAGGTGGGGCAGATTTCTATTCATTATGTTGGGTTGAACTTTGTTGCTTTGTTTTCTCTATTGAGTCATGGTGGTTTCTGGGCTTTGATATTTAGCTTTTGAGTAGATTTACGTTCATGAGTGTCTATTGTGCTGATCCGCGCGTAACACTGTTTTGAGTACTTCTTGAAGGGCTGGTCCTGTCTTGGTGAATTCCCTCGGTCTTTGCTTATCTGAGAATGTCTTGGTTTCTCCTTCATATACAATACTTAGTTTTGCAGGGAATAAGATTCTAGGCTGGGCATTATTCTGTTTCAGAAGAGTGAGAATGGAACCCTAGTCTCTCCGTGCTTGTAAAGGTTCAGTAGAGAAGTCTGGTGTTATTTGTATTGGCTTTTCTTTGTATGGATTTTTGTATTGGCTTTTCTTTTCTTGCTTCTTTCATCCTACAGCTCATAGAAGGGCCTCCTTAGTTGATATTTTGGTCAGCCTGATGACTGCATGTCATGATGTCTTCCTGTTTGCACTGAATCTCCCAGGGGTCCTTTGAGCTTCTTGAACTTGTATATTGAGATTTTTAGCAAGGCCTGGGAAATTTTCTTCTAGTATATCTTCGAATAGCTTCTCCAACCCTTGAGTGTTTTCTTCTTCGCCTTCAGGTAACCCTATAGCCCTCACATTAGGTTTCTTGACATAATCCCACATCTCTTGCAGGCTTTGCTCTTTTCTCATTTTTCTGCTCTATCTCTGTGACTGATTTATTTAATTGGAAGGTGTTATCTTCAGTATCTGAGATTCTTTTGTCTGTTTGATCTACCCTGTTCTTGAGGCTTTCCACTGTGTTTTGTAGTTCCCTGAATCGATTCTTCATTTCCAGGAGTTCAGTTAGATTTTTCTTCATTGCTTCAACTTCTGTAGTGAATTTTTGTGCCAGGTCTTGGAATCTTTTTGCATTTTCTTTGTGTTGGTTATCCAGTTTTTCTTGGAAGTCGTTGAATTTTCTTATGATCCATGCTCAAAATTCTTCTATCATTTTAGTGGTCTGATTTTGGTTGATGTCCATTTCTGAGG
Organism: Mirza zaza; assembly: GCA_008750895.1. Taxonomy (NCBI): domain Eukaryota; kingdom Metazoa; phylum Chordata; class Mammalia; order Primates; family Cheirogaleidae; genus Mirza; species Mirza zaza. The sequence continues at coordinate 7,097 of VSMD01130711.1, forward strand.
GCCTGGTGTTCCTCTTTGGGGGTGTGCTTTCCATTCAAGTTTTCATATTTCCAGTGTTCCTTAACTGATTTCTTCCCATCTGGAGCAGTTGTTGCTTCTTACCTATAGCTTCTCGTTTGGATAATGAGACACCCTGTTCAGTCTCTGAGCCAGTAGGTGGTATTTCTGGTGAGATTCAGCCACACCCTGTATTATGAGTCAGTAGATGCCATAAAAGGGTGTGCAGAACGTCCTCCCTGTTGGTAGGTGGTGCCTGCTGGGAGGAGAAGGCTTCACTCTTGTTTTGGGGTCCTGTATCCAGTTCTTGTTTCTCTAGAGAGGCACTCTAGTGCCTCAGGTAGTGGGTGGGGCCCTGGGACTTCCAAGTGTGTCGTTATTGTCTACCTCAGTGAAGCCTGGTCTGGGAGTGAGTCTGGGCGGAGCTGGGTTGGGTAAGCCTACCCTCAGACACCACCAATGCTGTTAGCAGGGGTCAAAGTTCTTTTCTTTGCTTCCAGGAAAAGCTGTCAGGGAGGGGCTGGAATGGCCACACTCAATCAGAAAGTCTGCATGTGGAGGTGGGCCTGTTTGAGACCCGCAGTCTGGAGCAGGCCTCGCTCCTTTCCACCCTCCCCAACTCCATGGCTTCTCCTGGTTTTCTATCAGCAGGCCAGACATCACACCACCAGGCCTCCCCTGGCTGTGATGCAGGCTAGGACGTTCCCTGCGCCGGGTCGCCGCCTAGCCTGGGCACACAGCCCACCTTGGGAGGAAGGTTGCCCTGAAGCACACTGATCTGCCCTTTGAGGCACACACACCTTAGTAGGCTCGTTCACGCATATCCCTTCTGTGGCCAGGGCAATGCAAGACTTGGGTGCACAGGGTCTGGTCCGCATGTCTGACCTCTGGACCCCACCAGGGAGAGGAGTGCCAGTCCTAATTCACGCATGGGAGCCCAAGCTGGGTCATTATCTCTCAGCTTCAGGGTCTGCTCCATTCTCCTGGGATCACCGGGCCAGCAGCACCTGGGAGGGCTGGCACGTATGGAGCTCACAGTCTGAGAATCCCTCAGTCAGCTGTAGGGCCCCAAAAGGGAAGGTCCCGTTCCCTGGAGATGCCTCTGACTGGTGGCTATATTGTCTCTCTTGGCAGCTTCGGATAAGGAAGAGGGAGGGGAAAGTGTAGCAATATGGCGCCTGCCGCGAGGCCCAGGTCTGTGCACACGGAGGTGCCCCGAGGGAGTTGGGAGCCTGGTGCCGTGTCTGCTACGGGCTTTCCACTCACTGGCGGTGGCCGTCTCTGGTCTGGTGTCCGCAGGTCTCTCTACCCACTGAGAAGCCTAGCAGCAGTCCGAGATGCAAGGGAGGGGAAAGTTAACCGCACCCCCTACCCTTACTGCTGGTGTCCAAGCTTCTTGGGAGGTCTCTTCTTCCAGTTCTCCTCCACAACCTCCCTCCGTGGAGTCTCCCGTAGTGTCTGGTACCCCTCCTTTCAAACCCTCGTCCAATGTATGCTTGTTTGTTTGCTTCTTTCTTCTAAAAACTGTGTTTTTTACAGAAATACTCTGGCGGTGTTTCTCGTCCACCGTCTTGCTCCGCCCCCCTCCAAGAATCATTTCTTGACAGCCAAACAACCTGGTTTTAGATCTTGATTCAGCCTACTAGGATGGGAGTTAAATGAGTAATTTCCCCTGTCGCTGCCTAAGGTTTTTTAATCAGTCATGAGAATATCAATAGTTTCGTAGAGTTGAATAATCACTCGGTAACTGCATGCAAATGCATAATGGCTTACTCTAAGTGCTGTATAGAGGATAATAAATATGCAAAAAAATCGATCACTTCTTAAAGCAAATATTAAGTGTTAAGTGTGAACAAATTCCATGTTGACAATATGGGACTTCAGTAGCCTCAATGAAGACATAAAAATGGTGAAAAGATATAATAAATGGTGCTCAACACCACTATTGAGCAAAATGCAAATCCAATCAACTTGTATCTCCTAGGATGGCCATTACTAAAAATTCAAAAGATAAGAAATATTGGCAAGGATGTGGAGAACAGGGAAGGTTTGAATACTGTTGTTGGGAATGCGAATTCATAAAGCTATTTTGGAAAACAGTATAGTCTTAAAAATTATAATTTAATTTTCCTCAAAATATTATAAAATAAAAAATAAAAATATTAAAGATTAAAACTATCATGTGATCTGGCAATCTCATTTCTGGGCATATGTCAAAAGAGAATAAAATCAGTATCTTGAAAAGATATCTGCAGTCCATGTGTACCGCAGCATTATTCACAATAGCCAAGGCATGAAAACAACAGAAGTGCTTTTAATGGATTGGTGAATAAAGAAAATGTGACACAGAATAGAATATTTTTCACCCATGAAAGGGAAGGAAATTCTGGCCTTTGTTACAACATGGTTGGGCGGAGAGGACATTATGTTAAGTGAAATAAGCCAGCCACAAAAAAAACCCCAAAAAACAAAAACAAAAATCCCCACATTATCTCACTCATATTTAAAATCTAAAAAGAAGTTAAACTCACAGAATCAGAGTAGAATGGGGGAATATGCGTCAAATGCTATAAAATTTTAGTCTGATAGGAATACATTCAAGAGATCTATGGTACAACATGGGAACTATAGTTAATAACTATTGTATTCTTGGAAATCAGAGAGTAGATTTTAAGTGTTCTCATCACACACACAAAAAATAAGTGAGGTAATGAGTTTGTTAATTAGCTCAATTTAGCCATTTCATAATGTATACATATTTCAAAACATCATGTTGCACATAATATATAAAATTTTTACTTCTCAATTTAAATATATATTTAATAAATATACATACATTAAATCTGATATAATAGAATCTACAAAAACCCTATAACTAATGAGTTCATTAAGTTTACAGAATGTAAGATCAATATACAAAAATCAATTATCTTTTCTATACACTAGTTATAAATAATGAAAATTATTTTTTTAAAAAATCTCAATTATAACAGTATGAAAAATATAAAATACTTGAAAGACTTGAGAATTGATCTAGGAGAAAATATCCACAGAGATGTAGGGGAAACAGTATCTGACATCATTAACCTGAGTTCTGATTCCACCTACTGTCAAAGCTTATGGGCTAGAGAAGGGTGGAGACATGAAAGTCAGGAGGAGATAACAGGGGCGGATGAGGCAGGATTCTCGGGCTAATGGTCACCCTGCACAGCCAGGTCACACCCCAGCCTCTCTTTGTGCCCAGGAAACAGACTCACATTGCTCCCAGTGCTTCTAGGAAACACAAATAGCCTTTCCCACATCTGCCAGTAAAGGAAGGAGAACAGATACCACTTCCATCAGCTCTGATTGGCCCAGAACTTCTGGTAGATGTTGTATCACCTATTCATACAACATCCTGTCATTCTGCCACAGAGGTTACTGAAGAGTCTTAGGGCTGGGCATGGTGGCTCACGCCTGTAATCCTAGCACTCTGGGAGCCCGAGGCGGGCGGATTGTCAAGGTCAGGAGTTCGAAACCAGCCTGAGCAAGAGCGAGACCCCGTCTCTACTATAAATAGAAAGAACTTAATTGGCCAACTAATATATATAGAAAAAATTAGCCGAGCATGGTGGTGCATGCCTGTAGTCCCAGCTACTTGGGAGGCTGAGGCAGTAGGATTGCTTGAGCCCAGGAGTTTGAGGTTGCTGTGAGCTAGGCTGATGCCATGACACTCACTCTAGCCTGGGCAACAAAGTGAGACTCTGTCTCAAAAAAAAAAGAGTCTTAAGCTCACCTCTCTCTATTCCAACTCCTCTCAATGTTTGAGAGGTAAACCCCTCCAGGCTCTCTATCACTGGATGCAAAGAGGAGAGAATGGCAAATTGAACTTCTTGATCAGTCATCAGGACAGACCTCAGAACTAAATAAAATCACTTCAGATAGGAGGCCACTACAGATGTTGGTAGGTGGGTGTTAGCTACCATCTCACTTGAGCCATCTTGAGTATTATGGGCTGAATATTTCCCTCCTGGACCCCTTGCTCCTACCAATATCCAATTCAGCTAGAATAAGACGCATCACCTTCACACAGCTTGTTTATGGTCTTAGGGTCCATTCTACATTACGGGAGGCTGCTGACCAATATGCCTCATTCTCCCTCTTACTTAGGATATACCTGCCGAGCACTGAAAACTTCATTAACAGGACTCAAGGAAGATGCAAGAATCAGGAGAAGTCACAAGAGCTGAGCCTAAGAGGATGGCAGGATATTATATTTTTGATTGAGTATCAAAACCAAGCATATTTTGGGAAAAATAGACCCAAATTCTAAAAAGTGTTAAATACATATATGCAGGACTGCCTGAGAGAAATACACACTGGTCAGTGGGTCATGTCACCCAAAAGCTCATAGAAGGAAGATCAGAATAGCCTTGAAAAGGGGATTGAACCATGTTCGTGACTTTATAGTAGTCGGAGTTGTGATGATTACTTTTAACTTGTAGCTGAACTCCAGAGCACCATTCAGGAGTTGTTCATATTCAGGTTCAGTGAAAGCCATGCTCTCCTGGGCTTAAAAACACAGAGTGTGGGAAGCAGAGGGTAGTTTTATGGGAGGCCCTGGGACACCAAAGTTCAGGGATGGCCATTACTTGAGGACCTTCCTTTATTAACCCTTAGCATTCTTATGTCTATAGTGGGATGATGAGGCTGTTAGGAGGATGGAATGAGATAAATTATTTTTAAAAACCTACTTATTTTAGCACTAACCCTTTGCACTCGCTTGCTTTTTTCTCGATTCCTTTATTCTACTCGGGATTTAATTTTTTAAATACCCCAGATTTTACAAAGTGCGGCAGTAGAATAAAAAACTGGAGTTTCTTTTGATACAAACTTATTTATTTGGATTTTTTTATATTTCAAATTATTGATACATTTAAAGAGTAATTTTAATCTCTATAATTTTTGCTAACTGTGTCGAGTCGCACTCGACATCCAAGTGCAAAGGGCTAAGCATGTACCAAGTGCTCCCAGCATGACTGTTATTGTCACCATGTTGTAAATAAGCATGCTAATGTACTTACATAAATACCATACTTGGTCATACTGTGGAAAACACCAAATGCATATGAGGTTATAATACTTATTCTCACCTAAAAATAATTTTTTTAAATATATAAGATGAGTAAGAATATCACCTTGGAATGATTTTTTTCCAGTTGTGCCATGATGATCCACCTGGATGCCTAAGGAAAGGTAAAGAAAATTTCGTTTTTGCAAATAGGCACATCATTCACAACGAGTGGCTTCCTGGGTTTGAAACTCCTGTATGGGTTTTTCTCAGAAAGTATCCCTCAAGATCAGCAGCTTCAGAGGTATCTGGGACATGTATTAAATTTACATTTCCGGATCTCAGCCTAGCCAACTTAATGTAACTTTTTTGGGGGGTGGAATTTGAGGTCTGTCTGCATTTGTAAGAATCATTCCACAAAAGTATTGAGTCCACAGGAGCATGGTACCAACTGCCCTAAGGAGTTTCCAGCTTGTTGAGCAAGTCTGAGGACCAGAGAGCTGGGAGGATTCACCTAGACCTTGCAGTTTAAGGGATGTGTCCTGCTGTTATCCAAAGCTTCTTGGTAGGAATCCTTGGGCTGTTAATAGGGTTTTAAGGAAACCCTTTTATGATGTGCTCTCAAGGGCAATAATGATTTAAAACAACTCTATTTTATCTAAGAAGTTTTGGGTATTTCCCATTGAGTATACTTATTTGTCTTTCCTTACCCCATAATATTTTATGGCTCATGAGAATTCAATCAGAAATACCTTAAGAATTCTCATTTCACTATTGTTTTATAATTTTTATTTTATTTTATGTTTTTATAATTTTTTAATTCTTCTTTTTGCTTTTTTTTAACCAATGAAAGTATGCGTTTTGCTGAATATAATTTTTATTTTAAATTGACAAGTAATCATTGTATATATTTATAGGGTGTAATAGGATACTTTTATATACATATACATTATGGAATGAAGAAATCCAGCTAATTAACAACATCCTTTAGAGGAAAAATCTGGAGAGATGGAGCTCTACAAAAACAAAAGCTAAATAAGGGGCTGCTCACTGCTCCTCCTCACACAGTCCCTGCCTGGGGAGATCTCTTCATGTTTTCTTCTTCTAGGTCTGTTTCCTCCCAAGTTAGAGAAGGGAAGCAGCAGCTAACTGCAGCGTCAACTCTGTACTTGCCCTCCCATAATACTTAAGCATATTAGAATTTACCAGAAAGTGTTTAACAATCTCCATACCCAGGCTTCAGACAAGATCCAGTAACTAACTATGTCTGAGTCAGGGATACAAATGTCTGTATTTAAGGTTATTTCTGTTTGTAATGAAACTAAGAACCAATCTACCCCACTTAACAATCATTATGTGCATAGGAATCATCTGGAAATATTAAAAATCCACATTTGGGTCTAGGTTTTGCCTGAGAATCTGCATTTCTAAAAAATTACAGATTTGTGGATCACATGGTACCTGTGAGACTAAAATAAAACACAGCAGGGGCTGTGGCGGCAGTCATGCTCTCTGCGTTAGCTGTGCCGCACAACGTGGGCCGTGATCTGGGACTCCTGAGCCCATGGCGCATCAACCTCAAGGGCACCGCCAAGGGGAGGCTGCTCCAGCAGGCCCCGCCATCACAGCTCCCCGCCCAGGACACCCTACCCAAGCAGCAGCAGCAGCAGCAACAGCAACAGCAACAGCAGCCAGGCCAGGGCGAGCCCGAGGCAGTCCCGCGCGTGCCACAGGCCTTGGCGCCGGGGTTCCAACTTGAGCGGCAGCCAATGGGCGTCGGGCCTGGTTCCGTGACAGGCATCCAGGCATCCCACGGCTGCTCGGAGCTGGAGAAGCCGCCCCAGAGGAACCACCAGAGCCCAGAACCGCAGCCACACCAGCCACCCTCCCTAGCGGCCGAGTCCAGAGCCACAGCCCGCCTGGGCGCTGCGCAATCAGCTGACCTGGTGCCCACGAGCGCCAGCACCGGTGGAGCAGCGCGCGGCAAGGGAGCTCGGGCAGCACGAAGTGGCCGCCTACGCACCAGGGATGGCGACAGCCTGTCCACGGCGGGGCGGGCACCGAGCTGGGCGCAGAAAGGGTAAACAAAAGCCACAGCCTGGAGAGCAGGACGCATCAGCAGGCCCAAGGCTGTGTGCGACACGCTGCCAATGCTGGCCCGGCCACTAGGGCCCGTAAGGGCACGTTTAAGAAGCCTGCCGTGACTGCCGGCATAATTTCTTACTAAAATAAACTTAAAAATTTTATTTCGCCTGTTTACTTTTTAATAGGATAAAATACAATTAAAAAAAACCATAAGAATGAATCTACCAAAGTGTGTAGAGCATATTAGATAAACCATAGAAAGTTTCTAAAATACATGAATGTAGACATAAACAAGTAGAAAATAATATCATGTTCTTAAATTGAAAAACTCAAAGTATCAACATCAACTGTTCTTAAGGTAACTTATAAATTTAATTTGTTCCAAATACACACACAAGTAGGTATTGGAGTTAAGCATGTTATTGCAAAAAATCTTACAAAGACATAAGAATTGCCAAGAGGGCCCGGTGTGGTGGCTCACCCCTATAATCCTAGCACCCTGGGAGGCCAAGACAGGCAGATTGCTCAAGGTCAGGAGTTCGAAACCAGCCTGAGCAAGAGCGAGACCCCATCTCTACTAAAAAAAAAAAAAAAAAAAAAAAAGAAAGAAAGAAATTAGCTGGACAACTAAAAATATGTACGAAATATTAGCCAGGCATGGTGGCGCATGCCTGTAGTCCCAGCTACTCAGGAGGCTGAGGCAGGAGGATCACTTGAGACCAGGAGTTTGAGGTTGCTGTGAGCTAGGCTGACACCACGGCACTCACTCTAGCCTGGGCAACAGAGTGAGACTCTGTCTCAAAAAAAAAAAAAAAAAGAATGAAAAAAAGAATTGCCAAGAAATCTCTAAAGAAAAAAATAAAAATAGATCAGCCAGCCCACTTAGAAACCCTAACTGATTAAAAGACTGATAGACCTGTGGAGCTAAAAATTCTAAATCACACCAAAGTGCCTAAGAAAGGGTTAGTTCATTAGTTCATTCAGGCTGCTACCAAAAACAAACAAACAAAAAAGCCTTAGACTGGGTACTGTATAAACAACAGAAATTTGTTGCTTAGAGTTAAGGAGTCTGGAAAGTCCAAGGTCAAGGCACCAGCAAACTTGGTGTCTGTTGAGGGCCCTGTTGCTCTTACTGTATCCTCACATGGAGAAGGGACAAGGATGTTCCCTTCAATCTCCTTCACAAGGGCACTAATTCTCTTTATGAGGACAGAGTCTCCCTGACTTAGTCACTTCCTCAAATGCCCCACACTTAATACTATCACTGGGGATTAAGTTTCCCCATATGAATTTAGAGGTGCAGGCACACAAATATTCAGCCCATAGCAGAAAGTTCATAAGCAATAAAAACTACAGTAAAGATGGCATCATTAATACTTTGGGTGTGGGAATTTGATTTTCTTATCACAAAAGCAAAAAATTTATTCATTCTTCACAACCTGGAACAAAATCAAGGCTCAATGAAAGATTAATCTATATGGGGAAAAAAAGTTTTGATAAGGTTTATTATAACAGTTTGCACCAGAATTTTGAGGTTTCTGGGGTACAGGGCCCCAGAATTCCCTCCTATGACATTTTCACTGAAGTTACTCATGCTCACATTCAATTTGGAAGTGGATAAAATGTTTTGTGTTTCATTATTTAAGAAACTGAAAATGAAGAAGGCTGATTTATATGATCCTCAAACAACTATTCAGTCGCTTCTTTTCTGAGGAAGGGGAAAGAATCTCAAACCCACAGAAGCATCATGTTCCCTCAGAAAGGAGACTTCGCCCTGAGCCAGACCTTCCTCTTTCACTAATAATCACAGTCTTTCACAGGCATGTACTGCTCTGTGGCCCTACCACACAGGCTTAACTCTGAGAATCTGACCTCAGAAGGTGACTAATTGGTGTGTGTCCTAGCACTCGGATGGACAGGCATCCTGGCCTACTTTAATAATCCCTTCAGGGATCTGGGATGTTTCCTGGACCCATCTACCAGATACAGATAAACTGGAAAATGCAGTCAGAAGCTTTGATTCCAGTGGGTACTCTGCCCTGCACCACCAGCTTCTTTGGAAGTACAACATTTAAATCTCCCCTGAAAGACCCTTCTCAGTGTATTTCTCTGTGCCAACATAGTGGATTTAGTAAAGTGGGAAGAGAAATAGGCAAAAGTCAGTTTATGGTGGGGGCTGGGTCTAGAGTCCCCTTAAATATGTCCCTAATTTCACCAAATAATGACAAATATAGATTCATCTCTTGGTGGTAGAAAAGCAGAGGAGGAGCCCCAGCTACAGAGGAAGGAGAAAGTGGAAGCAGTGCTGCATAGATCCAGCTTAAGCTCTGCCAAGGGGTACACTAAGTGTCCTTGGGGAAAAACAATAGTTCTCCATCATTTGAAACAACTGCGGCCTCAGACAGGAAGCACATGTTCCTCACTAGCATTCCATGGCTACATCACAGAGAAATGGAACAGTGTCAAAGGATTCTAAAGGTTGATGTACAGAACCAAAAGGAGATGAACCCACATCCCCTGCCCTACCATCTGGCCTAACAAATATTACCCCTGTGCAGGACCAACATGATTCTTTGACTGTTTTCTGGACCTCACTAAGGGTGAATCAGAAAGACAAATGTTACTAATGCCCTTCCATTCCCCATAGCTTCTGGGGTCTAACTTGTTCCCTGCCCAGGTTTTAGGTCATCATACTCCTTCTGCATTCCAAGATTCAGTTCGTACCATCCCAATATGTATAACTATACCTTTACTCTGGTCACTCCCTACTTTCTCCTAGACATTTTATCTAGAAGAGTCAGGTGAAACAGGGAGAAGGATTTTGTCCCTATGTAAAACTTAACCAGAACTAAGTTGACTCCCATAAACCCTCTTTGGGCTGGGCTGCCACTCAGAGGGTGCACATACCAGGCTGGTCTGGGCTGCAGTTAGGGGAAAGAAAGACACATCTTGTCAGGGAATAGTGTAGAACCTCAAATTGGAGAAATAGATTCCTACAGTCCCCAACAATTTTAAACTTACCTTAGAGGCAATCAAGAAGAGATAATCCCTACAAGGGACAACCGTTCTCAATCTACAAATTACCTAATGAACATGTGTGGATCATAATGAGATAAAAATGGTACAGTCCCCTCATTTTCAGTTAATGTTTTGAAAAAGACGTAACAGAGTGCAAGTGGTCTTGTAATTCAAAAAGGTAACAGATTAGTTTAAAGGGACACCTAGTGTGGCTGAAGTTAGCTGACTGTTATGCTAAAAGTATCAAGTGTGGTGAGGCATGACCATTATTATGTCAAGAAGTGGGCCAAACATCAGTCATTCTGCTTGGAATGGTCTGGGGCCTCCTCAACCATGAGACAAACAGATCAACTTTAGCAAGATCCATAAGTCTGGCTGTACTGATAGCCTCTGCATTAGACATGGATTCAGACTCAATCCATAGCTTGATTATGGTCAGTCTCTTCAAAGAACAGCCTCTTTCCATGGGCTTCTAATTAAGGGATCAGGCAATTAGATCTGGAGCTAATATTATTTCCACTTTGCAGCTCCCCAAAAAGTGTGCCCGTAAATAGTCTATAGTTTACAATGTGGAAGACCAACAACTACAATGTGGGCAATGACCTCAAACCCTGAGTCCTGACTACTGAGTAGTGACCAGCCGTGCTTCAGGTTCTGCATGACTGGCATCAAGGTTAAACAGCCACAGCAGCCCAGTGGACACCATGACGTGGTAGCTTCCCTGACGCATCAATGAACCAGAGCCATGCACTGAGGGAATACTAGGTGAATTGGCATCCCCATGGAGCCAGCAGCTTTGATTGAGCTAGTAGAGGGGGACATAAAATATCCACCAAAGATAAATTCTAATTTTTCCTTTAGAGCTGAGATATTTGTCAGTCCATTTTCCTTCCAGAATATATTATTTCTATTTAACAAGTGCTTTTTTTGAAGTCTTTCACAAGAGTTCAAATTGGCCCACTTCAAAATGGGAATATAAAGCCAAAGAGCCTCCAGCCTTTGATGGGCTAGGATTCAGTTTGCCAGGAGCTCTGTTAGCAAACTCACAGCTGGCTTTCAAATCAGTGTAACCAGTAGTGTTAGGGCGGCTATGATTTTAAAACTCCAGGAGATCTCTCTAGGTGGTGGCTGAATTCCTTTGCCAGAGCCTCCAAATAGCAACATCATTAAGTTTCCCTTGACCACTGGAAGAACTGAGCAATGCTAACCTGCCTACATAGTTCCACTAAGCCTTAACTAAAAAGCAGGACTCTGGATTTTTTAAGTCTTATCAGCTACCTCTTCTAGCAGAGAGATACCATCCTAGACAGAATCACTGAGACAGATATTTATGATTTGACAGCCAATAGAACATCATCCATACAGTGAAAATATTGAACATCACAGCACAGAGTTACTCATGACAGAGCCTGATCTGCCCACTGTGGCAAATGGCAGACCAAGTTTGTCTTATACTTCTCTACCTGTCCCTCACCCAGATGGGAATAATACACTCTGACACTTATGGGATAGGGAAGCACAAAAATATTTAACAATTCCTACTATAGATGCTGATGTAGAAACAGCATAGGATATTGAATTAGCCCAAAGGGCCCCACCACCACTGAGTGATCTTCCTACTCTCACTGTGAACCCCACCCAAAACCTATCAGTTAAATTTTGGTGGTTTTTTGCTTTTTTCACTTTATTTTCCCCTCTATATAAACATGGTCTAAAGAGTTTACACTATCACCAGGGCAGGAGAATGCAAGGGACCAGGATAGCATGAGTATGTGCAGTGGGGTAGGACTAGGGCAATGGGAAGGTTTTATTCTCTTTAAGCTTTTAACCCTAAAGTCTGTGCTGCCCCCTTTCCTTTTACCTTTCCACATGTGGAGAGCATTCAGGATCAGAAGCTTCTCTCTGCATCTTTTCAGCCATGGTTGACCCCACTGTCCTTGGCATTTTCACCCATTTCTGCATCTACTGCCCCTGCCCACAGGACCATATAGGATGGTAACTTGGACATTTGTATGCAACAGAATCATACAAGTTTGAGTTTTCCTAACCCTGAAATTTTCAAATAGATTCAACCTTTTCATAAAGTTGCTAAAGTGGGGTATATGTGCAGGGAGGGCTCAGTGGGTACAGGGAATGACTCCCTGCTAGTAGGCAGCACTGCAAAAGCTACATTTCCTTTTAGTTTCTAGCAGCCTGTTGACTGCTCCCAGAACCACCACAAGAACTTAAGTATTTTGGTTTATACCAAGTATTATATCAGCTTTGGGGACTCCTTGTTCTTTCTTCATCCTAACAGGGGGAGAATAAACAACAAATGGAAGACATTCAGACATCTCATTTCAATTCTCCCTCTCACACACAGCCTCATTAACAGCTCTGAGAATGGCAGAATCTTACTCTCACTTCATTCCCATTCGGTGAGAGAATTTTCTACTTGCTCTAAGGAGCCTTCTCATATCCCCTAACTATGCTGTGAAGAATCTTTCTACTTTCTTCCTACACAAAGTGGTATCTCTCTAAGAATCCCATCCTTGTTACCAAAACTGTGAAAGGTTTTACTTTAGATTTCTATCCTTTTTGCAAGCCAACAATTTAGACTGTCATTGTCATGTATGCTAGAACGTGGCATGAGATCTCTGGGTCTGATAAAAAATAATTATTATTCACACAAGTGAAAAAAGTTTCACATTTGCATTTGTTCCCTATAAACGTAAGGATATTGATGTGAATAGACACAACTGGGTATTTTATGCACAACAGACTTGCATCATAGCTGAGGAACCTTAAGGTTAAGAACCCCCAATGCTTTCATGTATGTTTCAGAAGAAACCTTTCTATCCATTACCTCACACAGAAACATACTCTTTACTAAATTTTTCAGGTATTTATTTGTCCTTCACCCTAGACAGAGATACTGCTGGCATCTCCCAATGCTGTTTATTTTAAAAGTACTTGAAAAGATAGTTTAAAACAGAAGTGTATATAAGATGTGAAAAAATAAACTGAGAAATCCATGAAGAATTATCTCAAAATAGGGCACAACATTCTCTTAAAAAATGAGTATACTGATACAGCCATTGTGAAAAATGATATGGTGATTCCTCAAAAATAATAAAATAAAATAAAAATATCATATTATCCAGCAATTCCACTTCTGGGTACATATGCAAAAAAAAAAAAATGAATCAGTATCTCAGTGAGTCATCTGTACTACCACGCTTATTGCAACATTACGTACAATAGCCAAGACATGGAAACAACCTAAATGTCCATCAATAGACGAATGGATAATAAAATTGTGTTACATAAATATAATGAAATATTATTCAGCAAAAAGAAAAAAAAGGAAGTCTTGCCCTTTGTGACAACATGGATAAACCTGAAGGACAATATGCTAAATGAAATAAACCAGACACAGAAAGATAAATATTGTTTGTTCTTCTATGTGGAGCCTTAGAATTTTGAATTCATAGAAACAGAGAGTACACAGTAGTTTCCCAAGGCTTGTAGGTAACGGAAATGGGAAGATATTGATCAAATGGTACAAACATTCAGTTATAAGATCAATGAATGTTGGCAATTTAACGTGCAGCATGGGTAGTGATGGATGTTGTCTTAGTCCATTCCTGCTGCTATAACAAAATACCTTAGCCTAGGTAATTTATAAACACCATAAACTTACTTCTCATAGTTATGGATCTGGAACATCTAAGATCAAGGCACTGGCAGGTTAGGTGTCTGGTCAGAGCCCAGTTTCTGCTACCAAGATGGCACACTAAATGCTGTGTTCCCATGTGGCGGAAGGGCAAAAAGGGCAGAATTCACTCCCTCAAACTCTTTTACGAAGTCACTAATCCCACTGATGAGGGCCAGAGCCCTCATGACTTCACCACTTCCTACAGGCCCCATGTCTTAATACTATTGCTTTGGAGATTAAGTTTCAACATGAATTTAGGAAGGACAGAAACATTCAACCATAGCAAGTATGTTCATTAAATTGATTGTTGTAATCACTACACAGCATGTGTGTATGTGTGTATATGTTATATATATATCAAATCATCACACTGCATACTTCAAATATATTCAATCTTTATTCATCAATTCACATTTTAAAATGAAAAACAAAATAAAATAAAATATGAAAATAAATTATCTGCTGAGCAAAAATGCCCACTGAAGATTTCTGACCAAAACTAACATTGGCTATTTTGTGCTATGGGGTTCTATAAACAGAAAGATGAAGAAAAAAATAAAAATAATTACACAGTCTTCACTGAAACATCAGCTCTGAGAATGAAATAATGTGAACTTGCGTGAAGCAATGACAGGTGACAGAAAATAAAAAGAACTCTGAGACATTTTAGAATAAATTGAATTTTTTTAGCTTACTGGAAAAAAATAATTAAATCACTAGCCACACAACAAGTGAATTCTGAATGGATTGTAAAATCAGATTTTTAGTATAAGTCCTGACAAACAAAATATCTCTGTGGTCTTAAAACAGGAAAACACTGATTAAGACAAAAGACATTATAAATGAGGTTATTTTAAAATTAAGAATTTCTCATCAAACGATAGGAATATAGAGACAGAGAAAGAGCAAGAGTGACAGAGAAAAAGAGAGAAAGAATGCTAAGAAAGGAACAATAGGGTGATGGACAAAATAAAATCATCTTCAAAATAGAGGTTATTCAATGAATGAAAAAGTGTGACAAATATTCAACTTTCTTAGTAGACAGAGAAATATAAATAAAGCCTGATATAATCACACAGTCATCAGCAGACTAAAATGAAAGTGACAGAAAATACTAAATGTTGGCATGAATGTCGGGACACCAGAAAACTAACACGCTGTTGGTGGGTGTGAAATTTGGTAAAAACATTTTGTAAACGGTTTGACAGTATTACCTAAAACGGGAAGAAATATAAACATAAAACACAACTCCAGTACTATATACGTTCCCAGCAAAAATTTGTTCATGCAATCAACAAAAGATTTTCCAGAATTTATATACCAGCACTATTCCTAATAGCCCCAACAGAAACATATTCACATGTGTATCAGCAGTGGAATAATTATTTGCCTAATATTTACACTACAGAATTCAATGCTAAGAAATGTTCCACAACAACATGCAAATAAATTCAAAACAACCTATGGAATTTAAAAAACCATGTACAAAAGTTCCTGCTGAATGATATTTATATAAAGCATAAAAGAGGTAAAAGTGATCTCTGCTGTTAGATGTCAGTATAGTGCTTGTCTCTGAGGATACTGGCTGACAGAAGACATTCTGTGACAATGTCACAGAAGACATTTGTGGGCTAAAAATGTCCTTTTTAATCTAAAAAGTCTCATAAGGAATCATTCTGAATTTTTCAAATTTCTACTTATTCACTACCAACTTATAATCTGTGCATATATCTTTAAATATTTTAAATGCATGTGGGAATTTTTTCTTAAGTTGAAGGAATGCAAATAGATTAACATATTGTCCACAGGATACACATATTAAATCACTTGACCCTGTGATTAGTGATTAAAGGCAAGGTGTAGTTTCTAGGTTAAAATCTCAGAGACAATAAATATGTTAAATAACTTTCAATGAAAAACAGGGAAGAGTTTGAATTATGTTAAAAATTAACACAAAAGATAAAAAGATAAGATACTAGAGGTTATCATAAAAAGCACACAATAAGTTAAGTAAATCCAGTCCCAAAAATATCCATTATAATATTTATCCAAATAGACTAATTATTCCTATTAAAGACAAATATTATATGACCATATTCAGTTTGATAAAGGCAAATTAACCATTAATCACTTACCATACTTATATAAATATCAAATATAACAGAATTTGTGGTAAAGCATTTTCTCATTGTCATAACTAGCACTACTTTTACATTCTTAATGTACAATTTTCTAATATTATTGCTTGATACATAATAAGCGTGATCTGACTGACTGACAAATACACACAAATACACATTTAAACTTATGCTGATGTATGCATGTATGTATATAGTATCAGTTTCTTGTGATTACTTCATAATTGTGTTTAAAATGCTATGGGGACGAGTGAATGAACAACAACATCGAACAAATTCATACAATTCACCTATTTCTAAAAAGACTGGGGGATTTTGTATTACTTATCCAGGCAAAGCAAAGCTTGGATACATTGGAGTCCCTGCTCATAAGAACAAAGGGCTGGACAGTGGGAAACCTGCATTGGTTATCACAGAGATGTGCACCAGGAATTGACTGGAATTACTAAAAAGAGCCAAACAAACTTGAAAGATGAAGTGAGGGTATAAAAAGATACAAAGGTGGTCAGCGGGAGAAGGATGGCTTTAGTCGCTCTGAACTCTGGGAAGGATCTAGGGGAGACATTAGTCAAATGTATGTATTTGACTTGCTG
Organism: Mirza zaza; assembly: GCA_008750895.1. Lineage (NCBI taxonomy): Eukaryota > Metazoa > Chordata > Mammalia > Primates > Cheirogaleidae > Mirza > Mirza zaza. The sequence continues at coordinate 23,675 of VSMD01130711.1, forward strand.
CTTTTGCCTGTACAGAATGAAAACCATGGAGCCACTGGCCCAGGGCATGGTCCCCAAACATAAAATACCATGGAATGATAATGCTGCATGGTGTGGCTCTCTGGTTTTGTTAGGGTGAACAGCAGAACAGTATCCCAAATCTTTTTGCCAGGACTTAACAGGCACAAACAAAGCACTGTCACTCTAGGTTTCTAAAATAATCTCTTAGATTAAGAACCTGTTTGGTCCTGGATACACATTTCACCATGGTCGGTCCCTTCTCAGAACAATTCACAGAATAGAGTTTAGGGTATCTTTTGCCTATCCAGGGCTGGTGCTCAAAATTTACTTATGCCTAGACACAAGTAAAGTAGAGCAAAGGACTTAAATTTGGCAAATGAATTTCTCTCCTGATTGAAGCCTGTGCTTTCAGAGTACCTTACAGCTCCTCATCTTCCACATCTCGGGGTCTATAGGTAGCTCCTCATGTAAAGACAAATAAACACAAACAAACCAACAAACTGTGAAAAATCTCTCAGAACCACTACTCCAGCATTCCTTTATGCTTCCCTCTCTTCCACCTATGTTTATCTAGTATCACTTACAAGATTTAAAAAAAAATTTTTAATTAAAAAAAAAAAAACAGCAGAGTTTATTTCTCTTAGAAGGCAAGGTTCAGCATTAAAATCTTCCTGGGACAGACGGGATATATTATACCCAATTACCAGCATATTAGGAGGATTAATTAATATAAAGTCTGTGATTTCTAGCACAGTATCCTGCAAATAGTTCACCCTAACATATGTGTGAGCACATAGTGAATGCTCAATAAACACTGCCTTAACAAATGTATGCATGTTGTTTCCCCTGTATTGCCTCAATCAAATCGTACTGCTTTTGCTAGGCCTTTTTAGCAAAAGATCAGCAAAGAATGTAATTTTTCAGGAAATTCTTGGGTAAATTTCACCAGGAAGAAGCAGTGTGAAGAGATTAAAAGAGACCTGCTTTGTTTGGACCTTTTAGGAGTCCAAACAACACCTCTGCGGCTATAGAAGAATTTGGGGGCATCTCTGGGAAGGTACCTGAAGACAGATGAAGAGAAATTCACATTTTGTTCTTCATGGAGGAACTTATTTTCCCTGAATCTCTCCTGTGGCAAATGTTTATTTCATTACATGACATTTGCTGGAATTTTCTTACTTAAAAGTATCTTTCCCTATTAGACATGATTTTGTGGTCATTATTTTTTCTACCATAAACATATTGGTGATCACATTATTTTCTTTAAATGTTAATATGCTATTTTAGTACATCATATAACATTGAATATTGTTGGAGTAAATTCCATTTAGCAAGTTTGTGTATTTCCTACCAGTAAATTAAAATTGCTAATATTTTCTTTTCATTGTTGGCTATGTGTGCTTGATGAAACTTCGAGTTTAATTATTCTATTTTTCATTCTTCCTTGTATTTTTTTAAGATCAGTGTTTTATAAGTCTGACAAAATGAAAAAAGTGTATTCTTCAGAGTATGTTTGCCAAGATTACATAAGGCAGAAGCAATGTGTTATTTTAAATGTTCACAGAACTTGTCCTTCAAATAAATCGGATTTTATGCAATTTGGAAGACATATTTAACAGACTCATAACTTGCACAGCTAAATGGAATAATCGGATTTTCTCTTTCTTACATAGTTAATATTGGTAATATTTTTAATAAAATAAGTAGTTTACTTTAGATAAATATCCTATAGTAAAATATTTAACCATTCTTTCTTTCTGATTTAGTATTTTTTCAATATAGACAATTATGAATTTCCATTATTTCTCTATTTCTTATTTCATTGCACTGAAAATTATTTTTTATATTCCCTCAAGAAATCTGTCTATATTTTTAAAGTCTAGTTATGTTCTTATGTTACTATAATGTATTACTTATAATAACAAATTTTATTTTCTACATTTTCTAATTGTTTAATTTCTAATTTTTTTCTAAAGTACATTTTAATTTTATTTTGAAATTGAAAAAATTATTAAGGTTGGTGCAAAAGTAACTGCAGTTTTAGCACTGTTGAAATTTGCCACTTGACATTGGAACATATTCTTAAATGTGGTTATGTCACACATCATTTTAATTCACATTTCTCACTTCGTGTTTTTTTGCTGATGACTTATTGCTTGCTGTTTATATTTATTTCAGACTATGGAAATGATGTTAGACAAAAGCAAATTCAAGATATCTTCTTATTTGAGTTCAAAATAGGTGATAAAGCAGAGATAACTCGCAACATCAATAACACATTTGGCCCAGGAACTTCTAACCAACAAACGTATAGTCTAGTGGTGGTTCAAGAAGTTTTGCAAAGGAGACTATAGCCTTAAAGATGAGGAGCGCAGTGGCCAGCCATCAGAAGTTGACAACACTCAATTGAGAGCAATCATTGAAGCTGATCTTCTTACAACTACAGAACTTGCCGAGGAAATCAACATGAACCATTCTATTGTCATTTGGCAGTTTAAGCAAATTAGAAAGGTGAGTAAGCTTGATAACTGGATGCCTCATGAGCTGACCGAAAATCAAAAAAGTTGTCTCTTTAAGTGTCATCTTCTCTTATTGTACACAACAACAAACCATTTCTCAATCGGATGACATGCAAGAAAAAGTGGATTTTATATAGAAGCTCCAAAGCATATCCCAAAGTCAAACTTAAACCTAATCACTGTTTGGTGGTCTGCTGCTGGTGTGACCCACTATAGCTTTCTGAATCCTGGCAAAACCATTACATCTGAGAAGTTTGGTCAGCAAATGGATGAGATGCACCGAAAACTGCGACGCCTGCAACCAGCACTGGTCAACAGAAAAGGCCCCATTCTTCTCCACAACAGCCTACCACATGTCACACAACCAATGCTTCAAAAGTTGAACAAATTCGGGTATGAAGTTTTGCCTCATACACCATATTCACCTGACCTCTTGCCAACTACCACTTCTTCAAAGATATCCAAAACTTTTTGCAGGGAAAACGCTTCCACAACCAGTAGGATGCAGAAAATGCTTTCTAGGAGTTTGTCAAATCCCAAAGCATGGATTTTTACACTACAGGAATAAACAAACTTATTTCTTGTTAGCAAAAATGTGTTGACTATAATGGTTCCTATTTTGATTAATAAAGATGTGTTTGAGCCTAGTTATAATGACTTCGAACCATAGTCTGAAACCACAATTACTTTTGCACAAACCTAATACAGAAACATTTGCAACAATACAAAGAATCCCCATATATCTTTCAAACAGGTCCCTGATGTTAACCATTCTCTTTTGCTCTGTTTCTATACATGTATGTAAACACTTCTTAACTTTTTTCAGAACCCTTTGAGAATAAGTTAAAGATATAATGCCACAAAATTCTTAAATACTTCAGTGTGAATTTTTAAACAGCAGGACATCTTCTTCTGATCACACTGTCCAAATGAAAATGTGTAATTTAACACTGCAATTTGCTACTATCTCCTTCTCAGACCCCTTTCAATTCTGGACCATTGCCAATAATGTCCTTCATAGAAAAAGATCTGTCTCAAAATAATATGCTGTCATTTCTCTAGGGTCTTTCAGGCTGAAACAGTTCCTGTATCTCTCCATCATTTTTGATAGCTTTTTGCTTGCAAAACTCAAAGGCAATTTTTCTTAGAAATCCCACCATTTGAGTTTTTCAGGTCTCTCATGATTAGATTCAGATCATTTTTATTTTTGCCAATAATATCACAGTAGAGTGTCTTGTCCTTCTCAGAATATCTATTGGGATAATACTATATCTATTCATCATATTACTACTGATGTTAACAAAGTTATGATATTGTCTCCCACATTCTTCTGCTAAAAGTTATTATTTTTTCTATTTTTAATCAATATACATCTTGTATGGATTTTCTTTAAGGTTATACATAATCTGTTCACATCAAAACAGTGAATGCAAGGGTGGCAGGGGCAATATATGTAACCCTAACAATATTTGTACCCCCATAATATGATGAAGTAAAAGGAGAAAAAAGAAAAGAGCTGTCAACTCAGAATTCTAAAAAAAAAAATAAAATAAAATAAAGGTGAATGCCAAATAATACTTCCATTATTCCTTTTGTTGGCATTCTACTGCAAAGATGAGCTTTCCATTCTTCAGTTATCTGTGTATTTATAAACATTATTTGGACTCATGGCTCTATGTTATTAATTTATTATTGTTATGATCATTAATTATTTTAATGACATCATTATTTGGATTTGGCCCATAGAAATATTTATACTGTTAAGCATTTTTGAGGTAATTTTTACTATATTGATATAGCTTGTAAAAATTTCTAAAGTTTGTAATTTTACTTCTTACCCCAAGTGGTATATCATCCTCCTATCTTAATTCTATTCCTAAATAGAATATATGTTAGCTTACACTATTAATTTACTTTTCTTATCACGTAATTTCTACCATTCTCAGAAAATTGAGCAAATTTGATGTTTTCTTTCAATTTGCACAGATACCTGTGGGTAATAAATATTCACATATTAAATTTGTTTGCTTGGGCTACAATAATAAAAATATACAAATCCAGTAGCTAAAATAACAAAAGCTTATTTTGTCACAGTTCTAGAGGCTCAAGATCCAAGGTCAGTGTATGAACATGGTTAGTTACTTCAGAGTGCTCTCTTCCTGGCTTTCAGATGACAACCTTCTCACTGTGTTCTCACATGGCCTTTCTTCTGTGCACGTGTGAACAAGTAATCTCTAGGGTATCTGCCTACTCTTATATGGACACTGGTCCTAGCAGATTGGGGAACCACCTTTCTAACTTCATCTATCATTAATTACCTCTGCCTGTACAGAGCTTGATAGTCAAATAGAGGTGAGAGTTTACCGCCTTCCAGATGTTTCCTGAGAATGTATCCCACCTTGAGTATTCACCTGACACTCAAGAGTCTCAGGAATTGTTAGATGCTTTGAAAACCTCTAATCATCAAAGTATCCCATTCTGTAGTCTTCCACTTAGGCTTTTCAGCATATGTTTTTTTGCCTCAACTGATAGCCTTTGTTCCACACTGCACAGGTAGTTTGTCTTTAAAAATGTTTTCAACATGTTAGGCTGTTTGTTTATTGCATTTCCTCTTTTTTTTTAATGAAGGTATTTACTGCTATAAATTTCCCTCTGAGCACTATTCCACAGAATCCCATAATTTTTGGTATGTTGCATTTTTAGGTTCATTCATCTCAAAATATTTTCCAAGTTTAATTTCTACTTTTTGATCCACTGGTTGGATCATGTTGTTTAATTTTCACATATTTATGTCCAAATGTCTTGCTGTCTCTCTTACATTTAATTGTCTTTCACTGTAAGCAGAGAACGTACTTATATTATTTTTCTCCTTTTCATTTTAATAAGTTCTTGCCTACTATATGGTTGAGCTTGGAGAATGAGTAATTTAGAAAAATGTATTTTCCACTGCTGTTGGATGGAGAGGTCTCTATATGTCTCTTAGATGTAATTGGATTTTAGGGTTCTTCTTGTCTTTTATTTCTTATTGATGCTCTCTCTAGTTTTTCTCTTACTGAAAGTGAATACTGAATTTTTGAAATATTATTGTTGAAGTATCTGTTCATTTCTGAAATTTTTTGCTTCATGTATTTTTGTAGGTATTGTTAACTGCAAATATTTTATAATTGTACATGTCCCTGATGAACTGACACTTTGTCATCATAAAATACCCCTCTTTATCTCTAGTAACAATTTTTGTCATTATGCATTTTTTCTTATTTTAATATAGCCACTTCAGCTTTTACACTATTGGGTTTGCATATTTAACCCCTTATGCTTTCATCCTATTAGTGTCTCTGCATCTATAGTGATTGTCTTGCAGGAAGCATATATTTGGATCTTGTTGTCATTTCTTTTTCAAACAGCTTGAAAATCTCTGAGTTATAATTGGTTATACAATCTTTTCATATTAAATGTTATTACTGATATAGTTAGATTTGTATCTACCGGTTTGCCTTTTCTTTTCTATAGATTGCATACCCTTTGGGTTATTTAATTTTTTTTTTACTGCCTTCTTCTACACTAAGTAAAATTTCCTCATTAATATTTTAATTTATTTAATAATTTTTTCTCTATTTTTTTATTTCCTTATTGGTTGCTCTAGTGCTTATCATTTATATTTAAGTCATCAGATTCTGTTTCACATTTATATTACCATAATTCTAATGATATAGAAATACTTCATATAGTTCAATTTCCCCACTCCATTTCTTTGACATTAATTTTACAGTTATTTCATTTATATGTTGTAAATTTAAAAATGTACTGTTCTAGTTATCTCTTTACATAATTTAAGAAACTGAGAAAAGAAAAGACCAATTATATATTTATATTTTTGTGATAATTATCTTATTTCTCACATCATATTCCTATTATCTGTTCCTGTAGTTATTGTTCAGAAGCCATTAACTGAGCCCAATACAGGTTGTTACCCCAACCACCATGTGTAGCTACTAGAAAATATATTTCCATAAACACAGACCCAGTTGTTCAATTATGTACATATTTTATATAATTGCTTTTCAAAATAATATAAGAAAGGAAAAGAACTGGTCGTCATGTATGGGCATGCAAGCTTTACCTACAGGGTTGGCTTGTGTCTCAGGGTGCCAGGTCTCTACTATTTTCTGGCCTTGGGGCACCAGCAAATTCTACACTAGTACAGGGCAAGCAGTGTGTTCTGAGCAGAGGGCCAGGGTAGGGTCCACCAAGCCGACCAAGTAGGCAACTTTGGGCCTTTTATGGTCTCTGAGCCCCTGTATCCTATTCCTCACAGTTGTCAAGGAACCTGGCCTCAGTGAGCCTCCTCCCTGACAGTGGTCATGCCACCCTTGCCAGGCTGCAGATCTACCTGCTATGTCTCTCCCCAGGGAGCCCACCTTGGGTTGATCCTGATTCCCCTTCCTGAGAATCTTCATAGGGTGAAGCTCAGCAAACCTTCCTGCTTCTTTAATTAGGCCATAAGTAACAGGCAGTGATTCTGGCTAAGAACATAGTTACTTTTGTTTGCTTAGAAATTTGTCAGGCCTGGTCTCCATTTCAATTTCACATTAACATTCTTATCAAGTTAATGTACTAGCAGCAAATTTTCTGGTTTTTTAAAGAAAAAGACATCTGGAATAGCTTTATTTTCCTTCTAGTTTTATAACATAGCTTTTCTTGGTACAGATTTCTTCACTGACATTTTTTTCTTTGAGCACAAAACATAAAAGTTTAAAAAGAAGGAATAGAAAAACTTCCAAGATGGCAATGAAATGAAAACCTAAGTAATCACGTGAACTGAGTTTGTTATAGAGATGGAAGCTGGTGAGCAATTGGACTGGATTGGAGAGAGCTGGAAAAATTGTATCTTCAGAGAGCAAAAGTCTGGGGATGAGGGTGGCCTGGCTGGGCCAGGGGGCTTTTTTGTTAGAGGATCAAAAATGACACAAGAGAGTAGCTATAGTTTCAATATCTGTCCCCTCAAAACTCATGTTGAAATTTAATCCCCATTGTGGCTATGCTGAGAGGTAGGGCCTTTAAAGGGTGATTGGGTCTTGAGGGCCCCACCCCTCATGAAGGGGCTAATCCATTCACGGTTTCATGGATTCATGGATTAATGGGTTATCCTGGAAGTGGGACTGGTAGCTTTATAAGAAGAAGAAGAGAGACCTAAGAACACTGGCATGCTTACCTACTTCACCAAGTGATGTCACATGCTGCTTCAGGACTTTTCAGAGTCTCTACCAGCAAGAAGGCCCTCACCAGATATAGCCCCTTGATCTTGGACTTTTCAGCCTCCATAACTGTAATAAGTAAATTTCTCTTCTTATAAATTACTCATTTCAGGTATTCTGTTATAAGCAACAGTAAACAAACTAATATAAGAGAACACCATGCCAAATCTGAACAGGATGAGCTTGTGCCCTGACTATAATCAATAGTTTTATAGGAAGAAAACCACCATTTTAACATTGACTAGTGTTTAATGAAGAGGATCAGAAATGTAGCCATAATAATCAGGGCAAAGGTAGAGTTAGAGTTAATTATAACAAAGGTGTGGTTGGGTGGATGGAAAAAGTACATAGTTGCCAACGAGTCGGTGCTCTAACACTCAGTGCATAAAGTAAAACAGTGTGTGAGTAGAAACAGCAGAGAAGACTGAAGATGAGGTGAAGAGCACATGCCCACTGAAGCCTGACACTTCACAACAAACTAAGATATAGAAGGTCAGAGAGTATCAGTGCTGCTTGGTATGGAGATGTCCTTTACGCACACTATAAATTCATCTGCAAAATACTCCTGGGCTCAAACTTCTCTACATTTTGCTCCCCATTACAGGTTCCCTGGCTCAGAGCTGTGTCCTCTGGAGGACAGAGCCCCTTGCCTAAGTAGATCTGGCAGAGGGAGCATTGTCCTAATTCCTTCGAAGGTTTTTGTAATCTAGCTGTGACCCCCAAACCAGGGATTATTGGGGAACATGTATGCAAATTACCAGGAATCACTTGCACCAGTGAGAATACACTGAGAAATATGATATGGTGTTCTACTCATTTTTAAAGTAAGGGGTAGTTAGAGGGTTCTATTTTGTTAACAAGGACTGATATAATCCAACCCACCAAGACAAGATGACATGGAAAATGAGATCACACATGGAAAAGTTTGCAATCCAGGTGTTCCTCACCCACTGTTTTCCAGTAATTAGGTAACTTTGGTTTCCCCCTTTCATAACTTTTCCCTTTATAACAATCCGAAGGCCAGAGGATTGTCCCGCTTCTACAGATGATTACGGGCCTGTCAGAAGATGAGCTGATGGAATATCTTCCTTATAATCATGTCTTAGGAACCTCACCTCACACAATGACTCACCCCACAGGCTCAGTTAGGTGGGTGTATACTTCTCACTTCACTAACAGGGAACGCTCAAGACTCAGGTGGGTGTGAGATGAGGTAGGATTGTCTCAATGAAGTACCAGAATTCTCTTCTTTTATTTTTTTCCCTGTGTCCCCAGGCAGCTGCATTGCCCTTGATAAGTCAGGCAGCCGCAGCACCCAGAATATTTCTTTGGCAGAGAGAAAAAGCACCCGTCTGAGGTGCAGCCAGGTGCAGAGTGAGTCTGCAATAGAATTCTCTTCTTTTAATTTTAATCATATCTTAATGAATTGTAACTAAATACAGATTTTTCCAGATAAAAAGACCAGTTTTGTGGATCTTATGAGGCCATAAATTTATAGATTTTTTTAAAAGGATGCTTATAATTTGTAATGTTGTATTTGAACTGAAATTGTATTTTACTTTCTTCTTTATTAATTTAGCATAATATAGGGACTTAGGTGACATTTACTTTTTAAAATACAGGAAATTTGAATAAATTCAAAATGACTTAGTCATACTCCTTTCTTTTGAGTATAAACATGCTTTAGAATATTTATAATATTTTATAGCTGTTTAAAATTATATGAGATGTTTTCAACATTTTATATTAATCAAATTTTATCAGATTACTATAAATATTATTTTGTTTTATTGTTATAGTAATTACCAGTAAAGAATTGTCTTCTTTTTGATTCCATAAGACTATCTAGAAATATCACTTTTTCCCATTCGTCAAATCTTCGTAGAGTTACTGAATACCTTACATGATGGGTGCTGATAAAATTAAGCATGCTTTCAAATACTTCCATAAAAATAAACTTTTAGTATTTTATGTATTCAAAATAAATTTAACTTATAGCATTTTCTGTATATGCATTTGGAGGAGGTCATTTAGTGATGAGAGAATAATATAATTTCCCAATTTGAAAGACAAAGCACCTTCTTATTAAGATATCCTTTAAATTTTATATGCCTACTATTCTCTCTAGAAGTTTTAAAATTATAATTTGCTTATTAAAAATTATATTAACATATTTAAATTCTGTTGTTAAAATTCACAAGCAAGTTTTCTGAGTTTAGTAGGCATAGTCTATTCTAGGGTCTATGTTTCTTTAACATGGAAGGTAGAGTGAATAAGCTTTTGGTAGCAGCCATTAAATCAAGTAAAAGTTTTCTCCCTTACAAACTCATACATATTAGAAATTTTTGATCAACATTTTACCTCAGCCATGGATTTCTGAGTATGAGACAGGAATACAAACTGTCAACATTTTTTCTTTAGCATACATTTGGATTTGTGGTCTAGTATAATTATGTATCCTTAAAAACATAATGGAACACTCTTCCATCTCAGAGAAATCTGAAAAATTACAGTGGTTTTCCATTATTTTTCTCTCATATAGTTGAATTCTTCTAAGCCTTAAATTAATAACAATACCTGTCCAAGGAACATAACATCAGACAGTAACTGCAAAATTATGTAGTGAAATTTTATGAAGCATTATTATATTGGAAATATCTTCATTAAAACTTCAGGGGAAGCATCTACTGTTGAAAATCTAAGTGTTTTTTAAGGTATGGTAGGCTAATTCTACACTAAGTGAAGCCTCAATAAAAGGACAATCATGTGATCATTTTGATGCAAACTCATGAATGTCATATAGTATCAATGACATAGTTTTTGTGATGCGCACCACCTGGAGGATGGACAAAGCTCTGACTGGGGGCGGGGGGCCCAAGGGCAACATATGTAATCTTAACAATATTTGTACTCCCATAATATGATGAAATTAAAAAAGTAACATAGTTTTTGGTCTACTGGTAATTGAGAACTAGACTTCAGCAATTCCCTCATAAGGAAAAGAGAGTTTACACATAGGATTTCTGGATTGAAAACTAAACTGGAATAGGGACAAGACCATTTGAGAAAATACTCATATAAGAAGACCTGTGGTAAGTGCAATCATGCTCCCCAAATATGTTTAATTCCTAATCCCCTAATCTCCAGATTTTAGGAATATGTTAAATTTCATGCCAGAGGAAACATAAGGTTGCAGATGGAATAAAGTTTGCTAATATAATATATCTGCTGATATAATAGGAAGATTATCCAGATTATCAGGGGGAAGGAGATAATTACAGATTTCTATAAACATGGAAGAGAGACGAAAAATAGAAAGTGTAAAAGTGAATTGATATATAAGACTCAAGTGAATTTATTCTAGTTACTTATTTTGAGTCTTTTTTTAAGCATAAAATTTTGTTCATTTCAGATTTACAAATACAATGGATTAATTTTATAAGCCTATCAGTCTTTTGGGTACTAAATATTAAATGAAGAAAAGCAGAAAAGAAATTTTTTCTTAAGAGAAGAAGGCGTTGGCCAAATAGGAGTGTAGTGAGCACTGTGTACAGGCAAGTATTGATTTGTTGGTGTTTGATGTGTATGTTTGTGTGTGACATATTAGGTAGAAAACAGTATGTAAGCTGTATTTTTAATAATTTATATGAACTAGTCAGAGATATTAAAAATAATTGGGTGAGGTAAAAATGATGGCAGTGGGTGACAATTTTGACTACTGAAAAACAGAATGTTGATGATGTAAAGTCTATTGGTTTTTCCTCCAGATATATGAAATAAGTTTCCTCCCTGCCATTAGTCGAACTCACTTACCACTTACATAGCCATTGAAAACTACTTTTCCAAGCTGGTAATGGACTCTCAGCCAGCACGTTCCTTTTCACATTACTAGATTATAGGTGGAAGCCCACTGACTTGATCACATGTCACTTGGCCCTCATACACACAGTGATGCCCCTCACTGTACTGTTTTGGTTTTTTCCAGGTCTGTGTGGGTCCCTGAATTTTCAAAATGACTTCAAATTTAAATCATTTTTCTATATAAACAGGGTGATGAGGGGCCTCTCCATCTGCACCACCTCCCTTCTGAGCCTTCACCATAAGCCACAGCACCACCTGCTTGCCAAGGTTTAAAAATATACATACAAATTACATTTTACATATTTTTGCCTTTTTACTGTTCCTCTGTTTGTCCTGCAGTAGTTATCTGATATTCAACACTGTGGCTTCTTCCAGTGTGACCCAAACTGATCTCGATTCCAATAAATATTGTTCACTTTCCCCCATGAGCTACATAATCAGAATTGTGATGTTCACACTGATAATATCCAGAAATGTCTTCCTTGTGGGAGTTATGCTGCTCTCAACTGTATACATGGTGATCCTTTTGTCCAGGTATCAAAGGTATCCCTAGCACCTTCGCAGCACCAGAGTTTCCCCAGAGAAAAGGGCTATGCAGACCATCCTGCTGCTAATGAATTTCTTTATAGTCATGTACTGGGTAAATTCAATCATCACATTCTCCTACACCCTGCTATGCATGTACAACTCAGTAATCCTGAGCGTCCAGAGTCTTACTGGCAATGTCTATGCCACTGTCAGTTCTTTGGTGCTAATCAGTTCTAATAAAATACCTACTATTGTGTAGAATATGCAATGGAAGTGCCATAAATTTTTAGTAACTTAGTTATGAAAACTTCTTTTCTGACAAAAGATTATTCTGTCATCAGTTAAATTATTCAAGTATCACAAAATTTGCTGATTCAATAAAAACATATAAAATTTTACTTTTAGGAGTCTAAATTCTTTTGTACCTCTCTTAATCTTTATTTTTATGTTCTGGCTTCTATTAAAGATTTGAAGATTTTGCTTTTACCTTTATAGGTTATCTATCTCACTGCTTTTAATTTTTTTACTTCTCTTGGTGTTATACAATTTTACTATTATTTCTATTAAGCAGTTTTATCCCATCTCTTTTGACATGAATTCTGAATTCATAGATTTATTCATGATTATTTTTAGAAATTTATAAATCATCATTTTGGGTTACTGTTTTTCATTCTTTTTATAATATATATTCTAGTATAAAAGTTAAAAGTGTTTTGTCCTTCATTCTATTTTCTTATCTAGTCCTCTCATCAACTTAGTTTAATTCAATGTTTAGCTCACACTTTGTACCTTAAGTTCACTTCTTAGAATTGTTTATTCTTTGGTTTAGTTTTAAATATGGCCCTTTAATCTTAGAATTTCTTGTTTTTCTGACATTATTTTGATTTTTTTATTTTCCCTGCTGTATTTATTTAAATATTTACAACATAATTCCAATGTCTGAATTTTATATGACATCTATTTTCTTCTGACCCTTCATCTTGGTAGCTGATTTCCTTTTGTGCTTAATAATTTATGATTTACTTCTCACAATAAGGAGATAACACATTTGGGATGTCTTCAGTTTATTTCTTTCTGTTTCTTCCAATTGCCATGCTGGAAGTTGGATAGAACCCATGTGAATTTGATATCATTGTGATTTGTCAGTAAGTGAAAGGAGTACTTGATTTGTAGTAATGATTACTCCTCTGATTGTTTATTTAATTTTGCTCCTGAGAAGTATTCATATTTCTCTTTTTATTTACAATTTAGAGATTCTTATAATTTGTAGCTGTCTATACCAATAGTTTTTGTACTATATATAATTTGTTCTATAGGCACAAATATCCACAGTATTCACATGAATAGAATATTCATATAGATATTTTCTGGCAGACAACAGTACCTCGTGAAACACTGCAATTTTTTCATTTTGAACATTTCTATCCTTCAGTATAGTAATAATAATTTGTAGAGAGTGATTATTTTTTAACATGTAAAATTCTAATTTATACTGTATGCAAATTTTTAAAACATATACTCCATTTCAGTGAACAGTGCCTGTATATGGCCAGAATTACTGTGTTTATATATAACCACGAGCTAAGAGGGTACAATCATTTACCTAAACTCAGGTCTCTTGACTCCAATCCCCATGCCGCCTCGTTAGCATATATCTGACTCTTTAAAATAATCACAGGTAAGAGTTTCCATTTAATCAAGAAGTTCAAATATACTTAAGTGAAATTTGTATGTGGAAAGATATTACTGGATAATTACATTAATTCATAATTTATATAGTCATTCCACAACTAAAAAATATGACTTTTTTGATATCTACTTTTAAAAAGTTAACGACATTTTAGTCCTAAAACATTACCATTTTAAATAATTTTCCACTGTATCAAAAAATAATATGCATCTTGTGTTTTCTAGTGAATAATGAGGTCCATCTGTCACTATGTTTAATAAGTCAAACTTTCTAATAAAATTATTTAAAATTTTATGCTCATTTATGCATTGCATACCAAAACATTTTATTTCTATGGTTTTAGCGTCACCTAATATCATTATAAATGTGTCAACATATCACTGTCTATAAATCATTGTATTATACATTTTAAAATCTTAGTAATTAAGTCTATATGTGTAAATGACTTAGGACAATAACTAAAACAGTATGATTACTTACACAAAATGATTACACTCTGATTTGTCAAATTTCCATTTATTCATACCATTCATCATTTACTATAAATAAATAGTAACAGCATTTGTTCTTAATAAAATTTGTTTTATTGTCCTATCTAAATACTGATAAAAACTATAAGGGAGGCTCAGTACGCTATTTTTATAAAGTCTAAAAGTCAAATGGCATGCTTCATTAGTTTTAGATTAAATAACACATTTTACATATACAATGAATATAAAGTATAGCAATCACAGTCATATGTTTCATCCTACATCAAAGGTAATTTTGGATCATTCGCTGATTATGCCAAAGCCTTTCTACATCATACTCCCTGAATTTTCAGTTTTAATTGCTTAGAAAAATCTACAAACATAGAATACTAGAAATTTGAAATGAATACTTTGATAGGCACAAATTATGAAAGTAAATTCAAAAATAAATAGAATATATAAATAGACATATAATATATAAAATGATTCAAATAATTTAAGATCTTTCCACAAAGAGAAGCATAGAGCCACATTCCATGACTGGTAAATTCTACTAAACATTTAGTGAAGAATTAATGCCAACTCTTTACAAACTCCTCCAAAACATAAAGTAACATTATTGGGAATACTTTCCAGTTCATTCTATGAGAACTGTATTATCCCTTTACTAAAATCAGACAAAAGCATTCAAGTAAAGATGACTATGGAATAATATCCCTGATGAATACGCACACAGAAGCCACACACACATACAAAAACCCAGCAAATTTAATCTAGCAACACATAAGAATGATTGCACATCATTACCAAATTGTATTAATTCACAAATGCAATGCTGACTTAACACCCAAATATCAATGCAATTTACAAACAGAATAATGAGGGGGAAAAAGACACTTTTGATAGGTACAGAAGAGTAATTGTCAAATCCAATACCTATTTATGACCAAACTCCCAGCAAACTAGTAATACAAAAAAACCTTTCTAGACTTGCTAAAAGGAAACTATCAAAAACCTACAGCT